>JADDON010000378.1:0-42130 GCA_017140175.1 Fusarium staphyleae
ACACCACCCCCTTTTGAAGACAGAAGCACACAAACTCACTACTGTAACTAACTAACCACTGCAAGGACAAGGGACAAGGCATCGCTCCTGATTATTTGCCTCTTTGGTCTGTCACAGCTGGTTTGAGACCGCGAGCCTGATCTGTAACTTATTTGGGGGCCAGAAACATCACGCAGCCCTTCTTCCCCTCCCCCCCTTATTTTGCCCCCTTTATCAAGTCCTGTCCACGTTCGGAGTAATGGATGGATAGTTATACTGTACGTACATACTCTTTGTCGGCCGACCCGAGTCCGAACATGCCGCCCGTCGCAGCGGACATCTAGTTAATAATCTATCCGACTCCCAAAGGCATTCGGACTTTAAAACTGCCGTACCCGATTTACCATCCTCTGCAGAAGCCGGGCGGATTTGATGCAACAACGCGTAGCCTGCTTATTCTTCTTCTTCTTGGCCCCCCTCCATCATGGCTAACTAATCTCCCATCCCAACCAGCTCCCAGCTCCTTTCACCCTTGCAACATACACGGCTCTAAGGTGGTAAACGCCGGAGACTGTACCTTGGAGCAATACAGTAAGTAACTACGTAGTTAGACTATGTACGGGGTACTGGAACACGCACAGGCTTCCTTCAGCTGTGCCACGTCAAGGAGGCGCATTCAGGCTAGGCATCTTTGTCTGAGGTGCTGTATCAAGGCGTGCCAGCTGAGTTGGGTCGCTGCAGCCCGTCAAGCCATGGGCGGCTTTGGCACTGCGCTATGGAGAATCCTCCGCTGAGGCTTTCAGCTCCGTTGGGGAGAGGGGAGGAAAGGAGGCATAGCCAGCCTCGTATGCCATTCACAATCAAACCTTCACATCAACAAGAAACTCGCAGACATCGTGATTCGTAGTGTTGCACATTCCATCATCTAATTTGACCCGATGGCTCGCGGATATCTACTCAACAAAAACACCACCCTGACCACTAGGCCTGCAGCCGCCATCACAGTTGTCCTCTCCCTGCATGCTTGAAGCTGTTCCATGGCCGTCCACTCATACCCAAGTTTACATGCATACATTTGTACACATTCCCTAAAACGCCCCATATGCCTTCTTTTCCCTCGCCATCCCAAATAAACAACAAAAGTTCGTGCATCTTGCAGCCGTGTCACAGCACCCAGCCAAGTCGAGCCCTTCGACGGTTGGTGCAATAAAGAAGGCAGACGAAAATGAATCGTCTGCATGATGCCTCTGGCCCGTGGCCAGGGCATCCAAGAAGAAAGCGGGGAATGAAGAAAGTCCAGAAACCAAGTCCCGCCATGCTATGCCTCGTAGGGCTGATCCCAACGCCAAAACAAAATCGCTTCAAGTAGTTCTCAATCTCCCAATTGAGTCCATGTGACCGTAACCCGTAGAGTATTTCTGACTGTCCTCATCACCTGAGTAAGCTGCTGCTCGGGTGGTAAAACAGACGTCGTCTTTGACTCTATTGGTGCTGGACGAGACCGGGCGAACCGGGCATCGACAGAGGCGTGGTGGGATATTCGTAGCCAGCCTCTGAGCAGTTGGCAGAGTGGTCCCACGAGTGCGAGAGCGGAGGAGTCTGGAAACCCCATCAGCAACGTGGATCTCGAGCTGCCCCGCGGGGCGTTTGACTGGCGTAACTCACATGAGGGTTGGATTGGTCGTAAGGGCTAGGAGCACTGAAGTCCATAGGCGGCATGTAGCCATAAGCCATGTTGTAGGACAGCCCGTCGTCGCTGGGGTAAGCCTCCCGCTTGACAGCATCGCTAAAGTGCGTCATGGAGGGAAGCGTCATGGGCACGGTCGAGGCCGTGAGATAGTTGGGGTAGGCATCAGCCGTGGTCATGGTCGGGTAGGGCTGGGCCGAGCCGTAGGGAGCGAGGAGAATCTCATCGGGAGCCGGGTACGTTGAGTAGGCGAACTGAGGAGGGCTGTTGGAGCGGGCTCGGTCGTCGTATGTGCCGTGGAAGAAGAGATCATCAGTGGGCTCCATGGGAGGAGTGAACTGGCCCTGGGAGACGACAGGCTTGGAGGGAGTAGTAGGCTGTGGTTTTTGGGACTTTGAGGAAGAGGAGGATCGCTTCGTCTTGGTGGTCTTCTGGGGCTGCTTGTCGGAATCGGCATCATCAGAGGAGCCAGCACGGCGCTCGAGGTCTTCGAGACGGCGCTTGAGCTTCTTGCCTATAGGAGGAACCCATGTCAGTTATTGAAGTTCAGATGACCACCTCTGGTGGTATATCCGGGAGTCAAGTCCGGTGAAAGTCAGGCTCCCAG
Organism: Fusarium staphyleae; assembly: GCA_017140175.1. Lineage (NCBI taxonomy): Eukaryota > Fungi > Ascomycota > Sordariomycetes > Hypocreales > Nectriaceae > Fusarium > Fusarium staphyleae. The sequence goes on from JADDON010000378.1 coordinate 2,274, forward strand.
GTCAAGGGGAGACAACATACGGTAGTTGCGCTGAGCAATGCGGTTCTGTATCCGACGGCGCTCGGCAAGGTCAGAGATCTTGGTCCAGTCCTCGTCGGGGTTGGCAGAGGCGCTAAAGGCACTACTGGTACCAGAATACTGTCGGGGAGGAGGAGGAGCCGCCGCGTAGGCGTATGCAGGTTGTGACATGAATATGGACATTGTGAAGTTGGTGAAAGTTGTTTGGGCGGGAGAATCCAAGTAGAGAGTCGTCGTGGGAGGTAGTCGTCGCTGGTGGGTCAACGACAAGGCTCTAGACAGCTCGGCACAATTGGTACAGGAGTGAGTTGAGTTGACTTGCTGAGCTTGTTTCTTGTCTGTTGTTGAAGCTGAAGTCCCGTTTCTGTCTGTCCTATTCCGTATACCTGTTCTTGTATGAGATGTACAGGCAGGTGTGAACTGGTTGATTTGCGAGATGAGCCAGAGGTGTGGGTGTGGGTGTGGGTGTTATATATGAGTGAAGTAAGATCAAAGATCAAAGCAACCTGAAGCTAGTCACAGCTGAAGCTGAAGCTGGAGTATAAGACTTGGAGATAGATGGAGAGTGGACAGCATGTGAGGGGGAAGAGGCTGTAGATTAAATATCCCCAAAGCTGCCGAAGGACCCAAGCCAAAGCACAAGCACCTCCAGCATCAGGACGTGGGTGACGAGGAAGGACCTACCTGCTGGGGCGTGCCAGAATTGAGGGGGTATCCAGCGCTGGGCGAAGGCGCATCCATGTTCCATGTCCCATATCCCATGTCTCCCAAGCCTTCCTTCCTTTCTGCAGCATCAAACCACACGCCTTTGCTTTCGCAGAGTTGCACGCCTCCCTTCACTCCGCCTCGACACGCCCCCCCTCCCATCCCTTCCTGCCTTCTTTCCCCAGCACGGCCACAGACCAAAAAAGGTCCCTCGAGGAAGGAGGAGGGTGTGGGTGTGGGGCCGTCTTCTTGGAGGCAAGGGCCCCGCAACCCAAGCCCAAGGTAAGGTAGGTACGACCCTTGGCCCTGGAGCCTGCCGCTGGCCTCACAGGGCTGCTGCCCATTCCCCCATCGCTGCTCATCACGAGGGGTCGAGCAGAACTGAGCCCCAACCTGAATGCAGGACAGGGTACGTATCTCCGCCTTTTCATCCGTCCTCCATTATGGGCTCGCGTCCGTCTCTCCCAGGGGAGAAGCGGTCCATCCTCGCTTGAGATCATCTGCCAATTGGTCCACTCGTAACTATTGTACGTGCTGTAACTTGGCGCATTATGTATCATTTCATCGTATCGAAGCTAGTGTCGCACTCAAGAAGCCGTCGACGGTCTGGAAACAAGAGGTCAAGCAGGGAAAGAGAAGCACTGACGGTGGTTCATGAGCCCTATACTCCGTAATACCACTTGAAACTGCCGCTCATTTGGCCTGTCGGCCCGTGCAGTTGGTCCGATCGCCGACCTCGCCGACCTCGCCCAACTCCGTGTCCGTGTCCGTGCCCGTGCCCGTCTAAGAAAGCAAGTTGCAGAGAGCTTCCAGCAGAACAACTCCCCTGACAACGTAGGAATAATCTATGGATTTACGAATACTGTAGCTAACGATAGATATCAGCGAGTCTAAGGGGTTCCGTCCGTCCATCTACCTGCCTGCCTGCGCGGCGACGTCGATGTATGCAACAAGGAGGGGGAGTGGGCAACAGTGGTGTCTGCACAAAAGAGCGGGATTCAAACAAAGAGTTCAAATGCGACTTGGGATGGATGGCATTGGGAATCTTCGGGGTTGAGTGTCACTTGGTCATCGGCCGTCCATGTTGAGGTGCTGCACTGCAAATGCGTGCGTATATCCGTAGTAGCTTGCCAGTTCCCCGTCACGTAGCATCAGCAGTGGGGAGCAGAAGACAGGCGCAAGCGAAAAGGCGGAAGCAAAATAGAAGCATCAAGCAAGCCATCAAGCCATGGGGCAGCGCCATTCCGGCAATGCCATGCCGCCGTTGAAACCCGACCTTTGGAGATAGCACAGCGAGAAAAAGGTCCCTTTGCAGTTCGACTGCTAACTAGGTACTGACAGGCTGGTGGTAGTCGGCACGCCCTGTCGGCGACATCCATAGTACTCTGTACAGCGAACCAGGTTGCAGAGAAGCTGCTCAAGGCAGAATCCAGAGAATCTGTGCTAATTATGCCCACATCCTCGAGTAGCATCGCCCTGCTTGCTTCCCCTAGCGCCAGGCTAAGGTGCTACGTACTCTCCACTCCCGAGACCCCCCGGGCCCGACCGAGAGCCTGAAGGGGGGCCTGAGGTCCTGGAGGTCATAGGACAACCACAGCCAAAAGAAATAGACAAAAAATTCAAAATTAAAATAAAAAAAGTTTTCTCGAGCATTTACTACTCACTTCTTCACCAAAATCCAACGCAACCACCCACTGTTTGAGAGCTGGAACCAGACTAAACAAGACCCCGAAATGATGAGCATTAGTGAACAAGCCTAAGCCTGCCTCTCTCCACCAATCATAGCGTCTCAATCCCTGGCTCTCGTCGCCCTTAAGGACCGCCTTCCCGGATAAAGTACAGTACATAACTTACATAGCAGTTGATGAGAGTCGAGGGTGAGGACCTTTTGCCGGGCCGATCATTATCGCTCCTTCTGGCATTGTCATAGGGCTGTGTGACGACACCTTCCGTCACTCATCACTCAGCGCCCGTCCTAGCCCTGCCCTGCCGTGGAGGATCATGGAGTTTAGCTTTGGACTCGTCGTCGTGTATTCGTACTGTTGCGGTTTAGCCCGGCGCAGAGCACATTCCCAGAGAACAACCAGACAGAGGAACTCCCGTGACACCCTCCACACCCAAGCCCAAAGACGCGGGTCCAGGCACCACCATCGATCAATCACTGTGGCTTATTCAGTCTTGGCTTTCTCCGGCTTCTGCGCTCGAGGAGCCCTTGAAGACAGTCAGTGTCGCTTGTCATCAACAAGCCTCCAACCTCTCTAACGTTAAAATCCTGCCAAGTCGGCCGTTTTCACACTCAAGCTTCGGCCTACCGTCCCGCTGAACAAGCGCCCAGGCGACCGCCAGCAGGCAAGGAGAAACGCTCGCCAAGCGGCCGACCCCTGTCACCACCGTCCAGTGGCAATGCGTCGCTCCATTTGACTTGGATCGGGGAAGAGTAGGAAACGAGAGCTATTCGAGCAACGCCGCCTGATGGCTAACAAAAAGAATACGCCATGATCGCACCCAAAACCACATAACTAGGGGCTATTTTAATTTGCTGCCCAGGAGGCCACGTCTCCTCCCTGCTTGGCGCGGGGCCTGATACTTGGGGGCCGTTGCGGATCGACGTCCATCACCGCCATCGCTTCCATCATTATCGTGGTTCCGTCTAATTACTATGGATCCGATATATCCATTCCAGGCGATTTTGCCTACAAACCCTGGCTACCCTCAAAGAGCACAGGACATCTCAAGGACAGGCCTGCGGGTTCAGTACCCGCGACCCAGGTACCAGCCCGGAGAGATTACCCTGACTAAATCCTTCATAATCAAGTGCAAGGCCGAAGGAGCCGGGATGGATTTCTCATCGCCCGCTACCAAGCAAACGGGTGACATTAGCAGCGTCGATCAACCGTCTTTAGGAAGCCGATAATAGTTCATTCCTTTGCGAGACTGTGCCTCAATGGCCCCCAGGGTACCCGATTACCAAGCGATCCTACGAGCTTGTTGGTTTCTCTCTTGTTGCACCGGATGGTGTAGCGCCGTTGTAAGCGCTGCTTCCGAGCTTGCTGTGCTGAAAGGGCTGCATTGACGCGCCGCCTCTCACGGCAAGTCTGCTCTTACATAGAGGTTCTTTTACGTGTGATGGATTACGGAGTAGAAACGCAGCGCCTAAGCCGCTGAGAAAACAATCGGCTCCGTGACAACGCCAACGGTCGGCCGCCCGACGACGCAGTGGCGTCTAACCACACGGATAACTCCGCAGAGAAACGGTCACGATCATGATGAAGGGTTCCGGCTCGACGGCGAGCCTTTGCTTAGGCATTATCAAACGCGCCGGGCTCATGCACGGTCAGTAGATGCGATCCAGAATTGGGATTTCAAATAGGGACGAATACTCGACAGGAGCGAGCGGGAAAAGTGTCAAGAGGCAAGACGGGGGGGCCTGTCCAGATTTGTTGAGAAATCGCCAAACAATGGTCCGGTTTAGGAGCTTCACAGCCTCGTGAAGAAGATCTTGGGGGCTTGTCGAATGCGAGCAAATGAGTCCGAGGACGCAGCAGACAATAAGTCGGGCTATTTTTGGCCCGCACCCAGTATATCATTGGCTGTCTTCAAGCGCGACACATGAAGAGGACAAGGCTGGCGATTCGGCCTCTAGCCGCACTTGCGGCGCAACGTTTCAACTGTCAATTTGGGGGCCTAGGGCGATGCTTTACGCCCAGCGGATTTAATCCTTTTTCGGGGTGAAATCTCCGAAGCTAGACAGGGGTCAGAGGAGGATCGTGCGCTGTCGACTAGGCTGTGCTGCTGGATATGGATAGCAGTGGTTGAGATGAAGCTATCACCAAGCTGATATTGCAACGTATATTGGCGGTAAGTATAGCTTCCCTCTGGTGTATCATGGCGTGACGTATGCGAGTTGTAGGGAGATGTAGCTAACTCGTGTGAAGGGATTGCCACAATCTCTGTCTTGTGCGATATTCATGCCTCGAGTCTGTCGACTCTCCATTCGCCAGCACATTGAAACACGCATCAAAAGGATCTCGACAATCTCGAAAGGGTAATATTAAACGAATTCTGGGAATACCGCTCCTCGCTTGGTACCCTGGCAGAACCCCGACCCTCACGGAAATCCTTCCATCTTGAACCCGCTTCGAATGCTTGCTTTCCTTTGGAGATACGTACTGTATATCCGTAAACAAAGGAAAGTCGATAGGAAAAGATCCCTACCTAATCAATTTCCCGTCCAGCCAATCCCGCAAACGTCCCCCACAATGTGGACAATCAATCAGTCGACAACGAAAGCACAGGCCCTGCGGGAGGACGGATGAGCTTGTGCGCGCGCCCGTCAATCTTGTCTTGTTACCGGATTCGGCAATTCGACTACGATTGGCTAACTTGGGTAGCGTTAACTAACTAGGTAACTAATTCGATACAGTAGTACATACGCAGTTAGCTGGCTGCGGGACTTTGGTTAACGAGACTACGCGGCCAGCGAAGTTTCGAGATGGCCACTTAGACCAGCTAATAATACAGTGTAGCATGGAGCATGACATCGCTTCGGAGACGATGACCAAATCACGAAAGTTGGAGTAGATACCACGTACGTAACGTGTCCCGAGCCAGTATCAGGTGTTGAATCCGTAGGGGCACACCACGATATGCCGGATAATACTCCGTACAGCACTGCAAGCCCAGGCCGTTCAGCCTTACACCCCAGACAGTCGGGACCACCAAGCGTCCCTGTCCCATCTCATACAGGCATACCGAGTCTTACCTCTACTTCGGCCTACCTAATCATAATAAGTGATACGGTTGGAATCACATCCAAAACCCTCAATCGCAGTCTCCCACCCGAAATCGTCCTTGCCAAAGTACGTATCCCTCCTGTCCCACGGATACGCATGAATCCCTAGGGAGATCAAAGCAGACTCGCATCAACCCCATGCGCGTGCAGTGCAAATCCCCAAGGGGTCTTTGGTGCTCAAACACGACGCCAAATCCCAATGCGGTCATATTTAACGAGGTGCAAGGGCGCCGAACCACCGGGTCCATCTCCGCGACCTCTGCTTCGCCCTGCCCAACCTTGCAGACTTGCTCTGCCCAATAGGCCGTCATAGTTGCCAGGCTGCTGCGATTCTGCTCCCCTGACACATTTGTGTGTGCCGTCCAGGGGGAGAGGGAGGGGGGCGGGCCTTGTGGGTACGTGGCATCGTCCGTTATCCTTCAACGTCTCAGTGGCCAAGCTAGGCACCGTGTTGATCAACATGACGGGCTTGCACCCTGGGTAGCATTCAAGGAGGACGGTGTAGAGATGACCGGCTTCTATGTAATCTCTCTGCGGTCCTGGATATCCCGACTTTTTTTGCGTGCTTATGAAGCAGTATCATCAGGACACGGCAGCCGTCACATGTATATTTTCCCCCCAGCCCTACGAGGTTGATGGGAACCGTTGGGCCCGTGATTCGCTCCGCGCCAGCCTCGTCCAACCGGACGTGGGCATGATCATGACCCCTGCCCCCAAAGCTTCATGAGCTGTCGTATATTGGACGAATCAGAGTCGTCCTTGACTGACGGGTCGACAAAGGATCTTTGGGGGCTGGAAAAGCGGCCGCTGGCGTCGTGGACCAGATCACTGGGACTAACAAGATACTGTACGTATGTGGACGAATTCCTAACTTAGCTCGCAAGCTTGATGAGGAGCTTCTTGTAAGTTTGACCCTACAGCTGTCTGTCGATCATCCATGCTCGTTGAGCCCTTGGACTGCGGCGGACTTTGCGGAGATTGACTCGACCAGTGCCGCAAATGCCGTGATTGCCACTCCGGTAAGCCATCGTCAAGACGTTGTCCCAAGGCATCGACAAGTCAACACAGCGACCTGGCATTGGATCTGCACGTCAACAAGACAGCTTCTTCGGCGTACCCGTCTGCGGCCCCCGGAGAGCGGCCGACCAAGAGGCGGCTCATGCCCAATGTCTAACATTACGGAGTAGAAAGAAAGCGGATATCACAGAGTGGAACCATCTACGGATACAAATCTCGCAGTTCCTGCTGCAATGCCAGCAGGCAGGGTAATTCTTTGCAGCCATAAACCATGTGCACAAGAGTGGGAATAAGGTTCTCACTCGGGCGGCGCCTTTTAGGGGATCCTTTGCTTGGCTTCACGGCGTGTGAGTCTTTGCCTATCACCATCCTGTCAAGTGAATATTACGTGCGCCCCCTGATGGTTGACTAACGTTAGTACGTGTGGTTAGACCAAGGGGGCCGGACACTTTCCCATCATGTAACTTGGCTTGATTAACTTATGTCTCCGAGCTGGCTAACTAACAGACTACCATGTAGTTAGCAGAGGAGCAAAGACGTCTCATCTGTTCTATTTCAGCCCTGAGAACAGCGCCAGAAGTACTCGGTAATAATAGTTACCGCACAAGAAACAGATTTCATAAAACATGTCGCGGCCAACGCGCCCTTGTCCTTGTTCCCAGCTCTGTGGGTGGGCCGTGAAGCCACGACACCGTCCCCACGGCTGCGGATGCGTGGAGAAGATGAGGCGCCTGCAGCTTCCCTTTCATGTACTGTTTGTTCGTCGCAAGAGGACAGCTCAGATCGTTCTCTTTTGTCCTGCTCAACCCTCCGCCGTCCACTGCTTGGAAATCATCAAAGTGTCCGGGAGCTTAGAGAGCAGGTCATGGTTTGGAACTAGCCCTGAGCCCGCCTCTACCTCTTACCCCGTTGAGCAGCGATCGGCGCGAGGGCTTCTATCGATAGGAGCTACCTCGCGCGCTGCCAGAAGCGAAGCGGGCGGGAGGATTCAAGGGGCGGGGACGTTTTGGGGTCCAAAAGCCAAATCGACAGGGGGGCCCAGGTTCCTTCAAAGGCGAGATTGTAAACCAATCTGGGCTAAACTCGAGGGAACCTTGTGAGCCTCCATCAGAGAGAGAGTGCTTAAACCCGATCACGTGTAGGAGACCACACCTCTAAAGTCCGACACAGTACGGAGTATCGAGTAACCAAACTAGGGTGACTCTGATGGATGGTTACAGAGAAACAGCATGATTTATTTACACAATGTTCTACGTACTGCATTGCGCACGGGAAGCTCGAGGAACGGGCAATTCGAAGAGCAACTACAACGGCAGCATCTACCCACATACAATGCAGCAGAGCACAAGCCAGCGTTGACTGATTTGACAGCTCCAAGTCTCGGTCCGCCATTTCCAAATCTGTCCATCACCTCCGTGGGCTGGAGATGCCGTTTGAGTGACAGGTGCGGATGCGGGGGGGAGGGAGGACGGGCCGCCCTTTGGGCGAACGGCACTCGAAGATGCCCTACTTGTAAGCAAAAGGGCATGGCCATAGGGCTGCAGAAAGGAGAAAGAAGATGGTGCTGCCATCTTGTCCGTCGTCGTCGTCGTCGTCCCTGGCGGTGAGTCTAACAAAATGCCTTGGGTGCGTCCGGGAGAGCGGGCATCCGAACAGAGCGACGATAGGGGAGATGTTGCATGCAGATGCAGCCGATGCAACCGCAGCAGCCGCATCATACAAGGTCCCCTATCCTATCCGTAGAAGTTGACTGCTTGAGTGAATGATGATGATGATGATGATATTAATGATGATACCAATTGGTGTCGCGCGCTGTGGAGATTATCCAGGGGGCGTGCGCCTGCGCTTCGTTTCAAGCTTGCGGCTGATAGGGACAACCCGGGGCGTGGTAGTCGATGGTAGGGCTGAACGGGAAGCAAGATTGAGGAAAAAAGGTGGGGGTACCCTGCAGTTTAGCGCTATTCCCAAAACGGACATTCATACGAAGCCTGTTCAGAGCTCCGAAAACTCCTTGGCCCCCTGTCGGTGAATGAAAATGCAATGCTTGAATCCATCCCGGGACAGCGAACAAGGATTTAGGGGTACGGTAGCCTGCTGCGCCTCTGGGAATAAAAAAAGACTAGGACGGGTCTAATCTTGTTTTGCTTTTTCCCTGTGAAGAGACTGTGCCGGGGCGGGAGACCCCTTGCGAGAACCGCTCGCTCCCCGATGGATTGGAAACGGCAGTGCTGGGCCGGCGCTTGATATCACCCAGAGAGGTTTAGCTTCCTTTATGCCACGACTCTTGGGACATGGGCGATCTGTGAGCGAGCGAGCGAGCCACTCGCTAGCAGGTCCTTCCCCCTCAACTTCACGTTGTGTCGGCCGCGCAGTTGGAATTGGGTGCTGTGCATATCATGGCTTCGGAGCACCGGTTCTCGAATGAGGTCACTGCGCCGGTAGGCAGCAGTTTTGTGAATGGAATCAAAGAAACACGGCACTCAGTGTTTGCTGTAGAGCTAAGCTATCTGAGACAGCGGGGAGCAATGGTAGAAGGGGGGGTGTGGGGAGTGCGAGTGCGAGCAGCCCTCCGCCACGTTCCCCGGCCGAGCCACTGGATCACCAAAGCGGTCTTGGCTGCATGTCTCAGTACGGCACAGGGAACACACTCACACACTCACGCTTCGCCCGCTCTATGTAACTTATGCTCCAGCCTCAGCAGAGCAACGTTGTCCTGTCCCCCTCCACCCTGCGCCAGATCATCCCCGCTTGTGGAGCCAGGAGCAGGGGCCCCAATGTCCGCCAGTTCAACGTGGGAGAGAGCGTTTTGCAGTGTCGAAAAGGCGGAGGGCAGCCTCAGAAGCCTGTCGCTGGGCAGCAGCAACCAAGCAAGCCGCATGCGAAATCTCGCCGAGCCGGAGCCGGAGACGGGACATCTCCTTCTACTTGCGGCCTGCACGAGGCTGGCCAAGAACGTGATCTACCGGCTGGTACGTCTACTGTATGTGCTGCCAGGACGAGCCGATTCTGTCACTACCTAGTTACTACTGTACAGTAAGTGGTCAGTCCCGCGCGGTTACTATCTTTGTCTGCCGTGGTTTCCACTCACGAAGCCATCGTCCTGTTACAGTATTGATAAGTCCTATCACCGACATCACCATCTCCAACTACAGTATACCGTACAACGACTGACTACCTGCCTAATCGAATGCCCGTCTGTCGGCGCTATGGCGTCCCAAGGTTTCCAACCGCATCGCACACGCCGAAGCGCTTATCGTCTTCGTCAACTGAGCCTCCTCTCGTAGATGATGTCTGCTTAGTAACCAACGAGCTGAACCTTCTCTTCTCTGCCTCGGGGCCACTCTCCCCTCCCCTCCAAAGATAGATAGCATCAAGGTGGTGGTGGTGCTCCGACGGCGCGGTAGCTTCTGGCCGACGCGGCACCGGCGCAATGGAGGATATCCGGAGGGGACCGAGACTAGACGCCGTCACACCCGCGGCATCCAATGGCGCCATGTGAGACGCCCTTTAGACATGGAGACATGTGAAGATCCCTCCATCAGCGGCGCGAATCCTTTGATGTTTTATCTCGCTGCCTTGTTCTCCTTCTTCTGAGGCTAATTAGGTTAAATCCCCAAGCCTCGTAAGGGTACCGACCGCTAGGAGGGGAGGGGGATGGAGTTTAGACGAGAGGCCATGGAGTTAAGGGCTCTTCGGCATGAGCAGCAGACGTCACGTTAATTCCGATCCCTGCTTTTGAATCCTTCCAAGTGTTGAAGTCTGCACGAAACTTGTCCTGAAGATCGATCCCTCCCCCGGATGTCACGGCTTGCGGGGAGGATACGACTGGGAGTCAGAACCCAATCGCTTGCCAAATGCCGTGGTTTCGCATGATTGTGACGTCGTGGGGTTTTCCAGGGTCCATTCTCCTTTCTTCAGGATACGGATAACTACATACTTAGCCAGGCTACTAACTAACTAATGCAACATTGCAGCCGAGGCAGAAGCCGCTGTTGCTGTTGCTCTATGTATGTATGCTTGGAGTTTCCCGTGTGATGGAGTGAAGCTATCACTCTGTGGATAATTGAGCTTGCGATAGCTACTCCGTAGTATAATTGACCTAACTATAGCAGTTGATAGTTTCATGGATGCCTGGGCTGGCGTGTTCGTCTAAGTCGCCTGTTTCAGCATAATAGTTGACGATCATGTTGTTGCCTTTGACATGCCTACCTAATCAGCTCCACCTCCAAGTCAACGCTACCAAGAAGATCACCAGCAGGGTCAATTACACGAGATACCTTAAGCAGTCGGAGTCTGCCTCGCCTCGCCTCGTCCAGCGTCGCAGATAAATTAACACGACCCGACATCCAGGGACTGGGACCTCCTCGCAGAGAAATATCCATGCAATTGTCACCGGGAGATCTACCCTAGACTTCTCCCTCACCGGGAGAAAACCTCCCAATATCACCACCCACCGTGAGCTTCAATCAACATGAAACTCTACTACCAGCAGATCTCGCCGTCCCGCGCGCTTTCGTGCTGTGGCCCAGTCTTTGTTTGATGTTTTTGACGCAAATCATCAGCGTCAAATGCTCTTGATTCCATATTGATCTCGCCGTGACTGATTACCTCATCAAGCAAGTGGCTGGATGATTTATGTTAGACTACGTGCCCAACTCCACCAACAAACTCCGACGCGCGCGCATGTGTATGTAATCTGTAGATACCTCCCTCACTGATTACTGATCACGCAGTTGATTTGTTATACAACTTCAGTCGTGCTGTCTAAGCAACAAGAGAAAAATATGGAATCCATACGTTGCGGCGGCATAGCCATGAACTCTCTGCGATTCTTAGCCTCAAATATGGCTTGTAGGTTCTCGATTGACATAAAAAATGCGTCATCTAACAACTTGAATTCTCCCACCAGACAAGCCTTCACGTACCCGTCCCATCAGCCTCAACTACTCACAGTTTATTCTCTCACGTAGTTACTCAACAGCCAGGGAAATGGCCCGTCCAACCGGCCTTGTCGCTTCAAAAGGCCTCGAGCTCCTCACATGGGGCACCCCCAACGGCGTCAAAGCCAGCGTCCTCCTCGAGGAGCTGCGAGAAGCCTACGGTATTTCTTACCAGAGTCAGGGCATTGATATTGGTCTGAACCTTCAGAAAGAGCCGTGGTTCACGGCCCTTAACCCCAACGGCCGTATCCCTGTGCTGGTCGACCACGATAACGACGGGCTGGCCGTGTTCGAGGGCAATGCCATCCTGAGCTACCTGACGAGAATGTACGATCCAGAGAACAAGTTCTCCTTTAGGATTGACGACAATGACTATACACGTGCTGAGTCGTGGGTTGGCTGGCAGCATGGCGGTGTTGGACCCATGTAAGTCACATCTAGAGCAACACTCAGTCACCACAAGTAACTAGTAGATACTAACAACCGCCAGGCAAGGCCAAGCCGGCCACTTCCTAAACGCCAAGGAAACTATCCCATACGCCATCCAGCGCTATGTCGGCGAGACAGAACGTCTCTACGGCATCCTCAACACCCGCCTCTCAGCTCGCGACTACGTCGTCGGACCAGGCCGCGGCCGCTACTCCATCGCCGACATCGCTCTCGTCGGCTGGGCTAACGGTCTGCCCAGGTCCACCATCTCCTTTGACCAGTTCCCTCACGTCAGGAGCTGGCTCGCTCGCCTGCTCGAGAGGCCCGCCGTGAGACGCGGCCTCAACTTGCCCTCCGGCGAGGACAAGCCCACGGGGCTGGATCCCGTCGATGACAAGACGAAGGGGCAAAGGGAGGAGCTCAAAAGGGTCGTCGACAGGGCCAAGGAGCAGTATGGGTACAAGTACTCGTCGCCGTAGGGTAGTAATTGAAGCAATGAGCCTGGCATATCAGACAAGATTCATAGTTAGTTACACCATCATTAATGTTATAATATCGAAAACACCTTGACTCCTGAGACTACATGCCCTGAGAGCCGCGAACTCTCAAGGGTATGTTACCTGATGCCATTGTGAGTTCATGAAATACACGTTAAGAGCATCTTGACGAGGTTTCGCAACGCTTTTAGACATCCTGACCCGACAATCACCATCACTAGCACGCAAACCTCGCTTGAAACGCTACATTCCTACTATAAATTCTCTAAAACCTGACAAACACCGTGCCTTTGATGCATGACGCCCCATCCAACGCCCAAAACACCCCAAAACCAGCCATGTCAAAGACAGCTTGCTCCTATAAACCCCCTCTCTATTCGTTGCTCCGCTCTAGACCGCGGTAAGCCGCTCCAGCTATGCACTCTTACATGTCCGCCCCTCTCTGGTCCTCCTCAGACCCGTCATCGAAACTTCCTGGTCGAGCCGGTCCATGAACGTATGTGCAGGGCGAACAAACACTGCCTACCAAGGCAGGAATGAAAGGTTGCAAGCCACGCAAGCATGTAATTCTCAAGTCCCTGGCGCCCCACATCCATAAGAAGCCCTTAAACCCACTTCCGAGATATATGAAACAAGAATGCAAGTCCCATAACCGTTAGCCGCCCAGTTGACAGTGCGAAGGCCACACAGCCCCTCTGTGGGCGTCTTGACCCTCTCTCACGCATCGAGCTCGAGGGTTGCAGGTATCAACGATGCATATGCTTTTGATCCGCTTCTTTGCTTTTCCCAGAAAACCATGAAAACAAGTCCACCCGTCCTCCATGAATCGCCGTATCAATGCACAAGGGGTATTGTCACAAAGGGAGAATCTCCCAAATTTTGGCCGCTTCTGTTTTACATATTGGAAACACCAGCTGAACCGGGGTCCACGACGTTGTCCGAGAGGTTGATGAGGAGCTGGGCGAGGCATCTCTTAGTTGCGGCATCGTCGCGGAGCACCGAGGAGAAGGTGGCATCGCGAAGGGGTTCAGGGAGGCACTGACGGAGAGCCTCTCGAGCTCGGGCATTATCGCTGAGTCTGACAAGAGTCTAGTTAGAAGAGTTCTTGTGATCCAAGCTTTCAGTTGAACTTACCGAAGGAAGCACCTAACCACATGTTTCAGCAGCCGCGCGGTCTGCGACTCGACAAGCTGCGCAACCATATTGCTCAGAACAGTGCCGACCGCGTAGAAGCGCTCATAAGTGGCGCATATGTAGTTGAGTCCATTGTCGTCGAGAAGAATCTTCTGGACGATGAAGATGGCCACGGTCTTGCTAAGCTCCGAGCCTGTCTCCATGATGCGCAGGCATAACGGGATAATCTCTGTGGTGAGAAGAAAGTTGATGACTTCGGAGGAGTCGTTCTTGACCAGAGCACCGATGACGCCCAGGCTGGTCAGACGAAGGTATTCAAAGGGACGAGACTTGGACGTAGTGTTGAGAAAGGGGTAGAGGAAGAGGGGAATATGTGCTGCAATATGTGAGCTACGAACAATAGCGAACCGAGGTGGATGCGAACATACCATTGAGGAACAGAGTCCTTGTATCGTTGTGTGATGCCACACACTGAAGCAGGGCGAGGGCATTGCAGACACGGTTTGAGGCAGCTGCGGTGAGCTGAGAGGGATTGAGGAGTGTGTATACAGAGATGATCTCCTGGAGTAGAGAGGTCATAACGCCTAAGAAGGGAACACGATTAGTTACTTCCTTCTTTTTGATATGACTCTAGCTTCCCAGAGCAAGGGAGTATGGACACGAACCAAAGGAATGCCATAGAATGAGGGCGAGTTCCGGAACCTGCTCGCGTTTCTTACTGAGCTCCAACAGAGCAGCCTCACGCGTGTTTTCATTCAAAAGATCGGCAATGAAGGCCATGGTACGGCGGTTGTCCTCCGAGACATTGTCGTGGCCAGCGTCCTGGCCGTGGCCGGGCATCTGACCTGCGCCAGCGAGACGGTTAAAGTGTTGCTGTTGCTGTTGCTGAACGGCGGCGGCGGCGGCGGCAACCTGCTGCTGCTGTTGCTGCTGCTGCTGCTGGGCATGGGAGTGATGCGCGCCGGGCTGCTGGTGCATCCAAGACGAGTCTCCGCCCTGAGGGTTGAACTGATGGTGTCCGTAGACGTGCGCCGCAGGCATCATATTGGGCGGGACTTTTCGCTCAGAGGGATGCGGGAGTCGCTATAAGGCTCCGTGGTTGAGGGGAATAAAAGTGCGCGTCAAAAGCCTGGTATATATCTCTGCTGGAGACTCGGTCGATGGGCGCGCAGAGGAATGGAGCTGCTTCGGGGGAGGCTTGGTCGAGGGCGCAATGTGGGCACACAAAGAGGAGAGCCGCGGGCGAATACGACAGAGCAGGCTGGACGTCGGTGAGAGACTGGTAGCGAGTACGATCAAGATCTGTGTTTGCTAGAGGCCTCAGGTCGTTGTAGCAGGCGAATAGAGATGGAGAGGCCCCGAGGCGGCTGAGTCGATGTTGAACGTGCGAGGTTCAAGTCCAAGGTCGTTGGCGGGTTGGTTTGTGGTGGTGGTGGTGGGTGGCTGTTGCGAACTGGGGCAGGAGCGATTAACTTAGGTCTCTCGTCGGAGATTGGTCCGCAAGGGTCACTTGTGGAGTCCAGATTCTCGAAGGAAGGACCAGGACAGCAGCTGTGTTTGGCCTCGGAGACATAGCGCTTAGACCCTGACGAGGTACCCCCACAGTGGCCAATGGCGTGAATGTCTACTTGGCCTTGTGAGTGCGGGGAGGTCACTGCTTCCTATCTCTGCCCTGCTTGCGCCCTCAACGAGAAGAGATCAGCCTTGTCACACAAGCATCAGCCTCGCCTTCAGTTCCATCAGCCGTTTTCGGATGGACATGATGACGCCCGAGTTGGCCGGTCATACTCTAGGGAAATAACCAGGTTCAAATGGCCAATGCGGATATTGAAAACGTGAAATCTTCCATTACATTTCGTCCCCTTCGCTCAATCCTCTCTCTACGCAAACACTATAAATCATTACTACTATATGTACTTCTCTGTATCATCGCCCATGCTTGAAATAATGCAAACTGCCATCTGCCATTTGCATTTCTCTTATACAACCGCCAAGATGCCCCACGTCCCTCGTCTTAACGTGCAGCTTGGCACAACCCAATCGAGCTCTGGAGCGCCCAAAGCTATTCACAGCACCATCTCTCCAAACACGTTCTTTTCCGTCCTACGTCCAGAGGCTCCAATATTGCTGCAGTCCCCACTCTCTGCACCAGAATAACATACATCTAGAGCCTTAATTCTCGGAGAATGTGGTCCGCCATGCTCTTGTACTGCCATGTGTTACCCGTCATTCGTTTGAACTGGATACCGTGCAGTGACAACAGGGGCACCTTGACAATAAATATCTCAAACTCCAAGACCATGCTTCCTCCAAGATCGCTTTGTACCTGCGTGCTGGTTTCTCCAGGCACTCGTCTTGAAGGCCCTCCGTTCCTGCCGGGGATACTGTCAAAGGACGTCTCAGAATTGGAAAAGCTGCGATCACGATCAGAACGACCAGGTGTCCGAGGTGTTGTGGGAGGTCGCTCCGACTCGCGGAACTCATCCCGCTCGCGCTCGCGATCATCTCCCCTCATAAGACCTCCAAAGCTGAATCGTCGTCTGTGTCCTGGCGTCATCCCAGGGCTCATAGGTGGATCCTGTACTCTGTTCAAGTCGATACTGGGCGCATGGCGGCAGCTGAAACCTCCCTTGATCTCCGTGTAGTCCACGTTGAGCTGTCGCAGCACTCGTTTGATGTCGGCTCGAATCGCCGGCACTGATTTGCCGGATGTCGTTGACACGCTAAAGAGCCCTTTGAGGTACACAGGCTTGGCCAACTCTGTGTCGTCTAATCGATCCGTGGACACACCACTCTGCTCCAGTTCCTGGTCCGTTTCCTCAGGTACGTTGGCTTCCTGGGCTGCTTCTCTCCTCATGCGGCGCTGTTGGATGCTTTCTCTCCTGGCATGGCCAATAGATTTAGCCCTCAAGCTCACCGATCGAGTGTGTCCATGGGTACGGTGTGAGTTGAGAGAGTCTTCGTGCAAGACGGACTGATCAGAGCCACTGTTTGCTGGCGGATCCTTTCGTCGCCTGAGGTCTGCTGAGTTAACACTTGTTGATCGACCGAGACCACCAGCTCGCCGAGAATCTCGAGTGCCGCCAGCAGACGTTGGAGGGCTTAGGAGCTCGCTGTGCTGTGGCTGGCTGGTGCCAGAGGGGAACTGTGAGTCGGCCGTTTCGTCGCGCTCACGCCGCCCTCGGCGGATGCTGAAGCTCTTTCGAGGCGCTAGTGGTGAGGGTTGGGGAGGCTGCGAGGATTCGGACGGAGAATGGACTTGTACCACAGGAGGATGGGATCGGTCCTTGTCCAACCGCTCAGGATCTCTGCGTTTGCGCGTACTGAAACGACGTAGAATACCAGCAGCAGTGCCCTCTTTCCTTAGATGGTCGGTCTTGGGCTCAGGGGGAGGCGCAGGAATCTGCTTCGGCGGCTCAGGCATATCATCCTCGCCGTGCGTGCGAGCGCGAGGCCTGCTGCGTCCTCCAGTAGGCTTCTCACCGGGCATCTCGTAAGCCCCGGAGTTGGTATGAGCCTCCTGAGGGGCTGCGATTTCCGGTAGTGACTCTGGCTCCTTCACTTTCTCTCGTTCGCGTAATTCGCGTTGTCTTTCCCTCTCCTTTTCCCGCTCTCTTTCCCGCTCCTTTTCCTTTTCCCTTTCCCGTTCACGCTCACGCTCACGCTCACGTTCCTTCTCCTTCTCCTTTTCCCGATCACGAGAATGTGCCGCAGACGGTGGGATCATGTCGGCATGGTCTCGATTCTGCTTCTCCTTGACAAGGTAGTAGATGGACAAGAGCGGACTGAAAGCGTTCATAGGGTCGCTGCCAACCTGGAGTGCTTCGGAGCTGGGACCGGTTAGTGTGTCGCGACTAGTGCCAGAATTCCTTCTCTTATAGAAATCAAAACCGAAGGGCCTCTTCTTCTCAGTATCCTTCGTTGGCGGAGGAAGTTCCTTCTCCCGTTGGTGAAGTTTGATGGCACGTTGATACTCCTCTGACTCGATGATCTTGGTAAGCTGCGCGCTGATACTTTCCGGAGTACCAAAGTTAAAACCTTGCATGGCATGAACGACCTCCGGCTCCAAAGGTAATGCCAGAGGCTCTCGAACAGGGAGAAAGTTCTCGGGAGGCCCGTTGAACCCTTTGACCATCCAGGGGTGAGCCAACACCTCTTGCATGGTCGCTCGTTGCTTGGGATCTGTCACGAGCATGCGGGATAAGAGATGCTTGCACTCTGATTATTGTTAGAGCAAGAGCAGAAAGGCTAGGGAGGAAAACTGACCGCTTGATAGCCACGCAGGGTAATCGACAAGACCTCTCTTGATCTTGGCGTGAAGCGCAGGCATGCTTTGATCGTCGAAAGGGACCTTGCCGCAGACTAGGACGTAAAGAACAATGCCGAAACTCCACACGTCGACTTCAGGACCAGTATATGCCCTAGCCTGGAGGAGCTCAGGGGCAGCGAAGTAGAGGGAGCCACAGAAGGTCTTCAAATGACCCCGAGGTGCAAAAAGATTGCTCAGCCCAAAGTCAATGATCTTGATATCGCCAGTCTTGCTGATAAGGATGTTCTCGATCTTGAGATCGCGGTGCACAATGCTGTTTCGATGACAGTAGTCGAGGGCGCTTGCAATCTGGCGACTGAACTTTCGAGCCTGCTTCTCCTTAAGCTTGCCGTGTGAGATAATGTAGTCGAGCATCTGGCCACCATTGACGTATTCGAAAAGCATATACCAGTGGTGGTTGGTACGGACGACATCGCGAAGACCACAGATATGGGGATGGTTTAGTAGGGAGACGATGGCGGCCTCACGCGCAGTTCGGATTTCCTTGGACTGGTCGGCGCGCTCCTTATCAGCGCGAGATTGATGACCATCATCGGTCGAGCCACGGGGAATGATTTTGCAGGCAACCTGGTAGTATGAGATCAGTCAACCGTGCGAGCGCGGAGAAAGAGGTTAATGAGTAGGCTTGCATTGACAAGAGGGGCTTGCAGAAAGGAGTTGGGAAACATGATTTTGAGAGTAAAGCGGCAAACAACAAAGAAACCACTCGGAATATGACAAACCTGTTCACTACCATCCTCCTTCCGGGCGAGCTTGACCTTGCCCATGCTTCCAGCACCAACGGTCTTGCCTAGCATCCATTTCCCTGATTGTGTGGGGATGACGGTGCGGGATCTTGCGTTCTTGGAGGTTGAAGCACGGGGTGGCGCCTCAGCGTGTCCAGCTGCAGTTGAGTTGCCGGCACCATTGCTGGGGGCAGTGGCCGAAGGGGACATTTCGGGATGAGGAGTATGGTGGTTGTTGTTGGATCGAGAGGAGCTCCGTCGATGGGCCCGTGAGGAATCCGGGCCCCTGGCCGGGGGTGGCTGTCGGTCTTTGCTAGAGCTTCGCTGGGCGTTTGCGTTTGCGGCGGTGGCTAGACGTGAGGTGTCGTAGTCATTTTGTGGGATGGGCTGTGGCTTGTGAGATCGAGCGGAGGAAGTGCGCTGATGATGACTATTGCTACTGTTGTGATGATGAGGGGGGAGATGCGAGTTGGCGGCGTTGGAGTTGGAGTTGGAGTTGGACCGCGAGTGGGAATGAGAGCGGGAGGAGTAGGATTGGGAATGGGAATGGGGATGGGAGTGCGACAGCTGGCGGGCGTGAGCGCTGCCAGGACCAGTAGCAGTGGACGTGGCACCTGCTGAGGCTGGTGCAGGTGGTGCTGGGGCTGCTGAAGACGAGGGAGCTGGAGCACGACTAGAGCGGGCAGAACGGGTTGAATAGCTCCGGCCTGGCCCCCGTGACGAGGGATCAGCGACAGGAGAAGCAGCAGTTCGTGTGCTCATGGCGGCGATAGCAGCAGCAATAATACCTAGTTAAAGAGTCCCTGGATCTCGGGCTTTGGCTCTATAAGGTAGTGAGTGGCGGCTCGCGTGCTGTACTCGTCCAGATTCGCTCGCAAATGGGGCAAGGGGGTCGCTTCACTGTCGTAATGTATAATCGCAATCGTACGTAGTCGCAGTCGCAGTCGCAGTCGCAGTCGCAGTCGCTCGATGTTCAGGTCCTTGTCTCTGCGATCCGCGTGCGACAGGTGGGGAGAGACTGGATTCCAGTCCCTGCCTGGAGCTCAAGGCTTTGTGACTTGTGATGGCGAGAGGGTGACACTGCTAACTGCAGAAACCAGGTCTGACGCAGACGAGATGGAAACTGGAGCAGGCCAATCCGGTACGAAGCGAGGTTGCTGTACGTATACTAACGTTACGTAGGTAGAGCAGCCCAGGTAGATATCGATAAGGGGTAGGGCAATAATGAATCGATTCAATATCAAGGCTGCCACGACAACGGAGGATAAGATGCCGACAAGAAAGTGGAAAACAAGAACTGGACCATTAGCCGGGCAAGGAAAGAATGCAAGGGAGCTGGAGAGGTAGAGTGAAGGATCTAAAATTGACGAACGGGATGGGAAAGATCCAACCAAAGTCGTCAAATGTCAGCCTGCTCCTTGTCTCGTTGAACAAGCAAAGCCCAAGTTGGGGGCGGGTAAAAAAAAAGAAGGCAGCTCTTAGTGGACTAATAGTTATCGTGTAGGTGCTGGCCATCCCTCCTGTCCTCTTACAAGGCTGGCTGAGGTGGAAAACAGCTTGGCGGCTTGGCCCATGATGCTCGGGATAAGCCTGGATACGTGCAAGTCGCCGAGAGCTTCAGGACCAGGGATCATGCTACAGCAACCGCTAAAGCTGCGCTACGTCCACAACCTAAAGCACAACAGCAGTCCAGCCCAGCTCGTTTAGTTGGACGACTCCGTACGAATCCAGGGGATTTTGCGCTAGCTCCAACTTGACCACCAACGGCTTGAGTCTTTGGTGGAGTTGACTCGTTCTAGCTGCGCTCTCATTTCACGGCCATGAATGCATCCCTTCATAACGCCTAGCTCTCACCCCGGCTGCTTAGCCTTGACGATGACACTTCGCCTCTAGTGAATTGACTAGCAGAGCGAGAGAGCCCTGGCTGTTCGACAGTCTAGGTGCCCTCCAACTGGCGCATGCTCGTCATCGGCTCTACGATATGTCGCCGTCTTCGGCCAATTCCCTGTTTCCAGCAACACAAACATCAATCATCTCAATTAGACGGTCAGGTTACCTGCCAGGCTGCTGCGTCACCTGATGGCACGCATCTCAATGGAGACGAGTTTGGACAGAAGTACAGATATATACGTAGTAAAAAACGACTCGCCCTTAAGTGGATGCTCAACTTGACCGACCCTGCTCACAAAGTGCAGCAATTTCAGGTGGCTTGTTGAACGAAGGACTGAAGACGGGGGCTTCAAAACTCGCCCCTCTGATATTGGATCCTTGACAATGGACCATCACAGAGGATTACGGCGCCTCTGGTGTGATGCGAGGTGATGCAATGCCATGTCTCATTGCCGCCAATATCAACCACCATAGGTCCCCGGAGGCTCAATCTGTGGACTCTGGCGCAGTTGCTACGTCGTGCGGACTGCCAAGACCAGGTGCTGCTCACCTGAACTTATAGCTTCATCATCTTCTCCCATCGCCGTGTCTCTCCTCCTTCTCTACATAGCAGGCCCTGAGTGTCTGGAAAAGTTATGTGACATGACTTAT
This sequence comes from Fusarium staphyleae, assembly GCA_017140175.1. NCBI lineage: Eukaryota > Fungi > Ascomycota > Sordariomycetes > Hypocreales > Nectriaceae > Fusarium > Fusarium staphyleae. The sequence continues at coordinate 23,402 of JADDON010000378.1, forward strand.
CGCCTGCGTGTTTGCCTTTCACAATGATTTCGCTCTGCATGTTACATGGGCCCATGTCTCGTTAAGCGTACGGATATAGTGCATGCTCATCTACTCCGTAGATGCTGGAAAGTGGAGTTTATGGATAGAAATACGACGTTCCCCATTCCAAAGGCCATGAAAGAGATGAGCCGGTCCAGGGGAATAGTTAAAAGGAATCATCCCTATTCAACGGACTGGAACCTGTTTGGTGGAATTTTGATCATCAACGATAGCATGGGCCGTTCGTTGCCTTACGGTAGCTGAGCTTGTGTCTGAAAATCCTTTCTTCCTCGTCAGAGATTCTACGTATGCATGTACAGGGCGATAGTTAAGTATACCAAAATAAAGCTTTACACGTAGACCCGCACTGGACGTGCGTACTTCCTGATGGAGCTTCCCTGTTGTTGCACTGGATAGGAGCCACCTTCATCGGGCAACGGTCATGAGTTTTAAGAGTAGAGGTAACCACCTAACTAACTACCTGTAATTTCTTATCGATAAGGAAAGACGTTGCAGCTTCCAAGCTGGAGGTTTCGCGCCTCGACTTACGTTATTGCTTTAACGCATCTTCGACAACACTCGGCGCTTGTGCGTTCTCTACTCTTCACGACATCGTCAATTCTCCCTTCGATGCTTTTTCACGACCTCTGCGCCGACGGTAAAAAGACATCCTAGTCCCATGTCCTACAAACGATCCCGCGCGACCTACGAGGATGACCTTGACGCACCTTACGCAACCTTTGGCACTCCCCTGCCCGACGACCCCGAAGCCCGCGACGATGGGTCTTTTGTACCGATATGGAAGCAGGAGGTGAGGGATGAGAGAGGCCGAAAGCGCTTGCATGGCGCATTTACAGGAGGATGGAGCGCAGGGTTAGTCTCGGTGATTGAACGCCAACATGCACAAGTCGCTGACGATCGACAGCTATTTTAACACTGTTGGGTCCAAGGAGGGATGGACTCCTTCAACTTTTGTCTCGAGTCGTAGTAATCGTCGCAAAGACGACTCTGCTCAAGCGCAAACGCGACCTGAAGATTACATGGACGAGGAGGACCTTGCTGACGCAGCCGAAGCTCAGAAACTAGAAACCTCGCAGGCATTCGCCGGCCTTGGATCTTCAGGCCAGCAAAGCAGTAGCGATGGCTTGATAGGACTCTTGCGAGCCCAAGGGGACACAATGGGGCTGAAACTACTACGGCGCATGGGCTGGAAGGATGGCCAAGGTATTGGGCCCAAGGTCCGGAGAAGCGCTCGGCTAGAGATGAGTGGAAGAAGTGCTGAAGCTGGCGAAACGCACCTATTTGCGCCCGAAAACTCAAAGATGATTCAATTTGTGGGCAAAACCGATCGGAAGGGCCTAGGCCATGACGGCGAAGCAAAGCTGACGGGCCTTGGTAGGGCCGCTGAGGCTGCCGATGAGAACGACGACGAAAATGAGCTTCACAACGGTGGCCAAAGAGGTGCGTCCTTGCTTGGTACGATTAGAGAAAAGCCTAAGCCTAAGCTTGGGCGTGGAGGTATTGGAGTAGGCATTCTCAACGACAATGGCTCTGATGAAGAGGACCCTTATGAAATTGGGCCCAAAATCAGCTACAACCGGGTCGTTGGAGGCGATAAAAGGAAGAAGAAGACGAAAAAGAGCGCTGCCGCTGCTATCAATCCCGCTCTGAAGAACGCCCCAGTATTTGTTTCTAGGACTTCTCGGGTTGGCAATAGCCTGCGTCGTTGTCATGATGGACGGTTGCCTTTAGATGGTTTTGTGCTTGCCAAGATCACTGAAGACCTGGCCGACCTCCTGCTCGAATATGCGCCGCCCCCTGTTCCCGAAGGCTGGGTATCTGTGAAGGCTGCTTCAAACCAAGCAGACTCCTCCGATCACGTATCTACAGCAGACGCAGCCAAGGCATCTACTCACGATGCCAAATCAAGGGCTGCGCTTCTAGGGGAGAAGGCTCTCCCGGGGAAATCAGTTTTCGACTTCATATCTAGCTCGACCCGCGATCGACTCGCTACTGTGTCTGGGAAGAGAGATCTTCCTCAGGGGCTAGGCCAGGTGCCAGAGGGGTTTGCCATGTCAGAGGAGGAAAAACAGCAGGCTCTGTGGGACGAGGCGCCCAAATTGGACCGAGAAACAGCTGTTGCAGCGATATCACGAGGCTCCTCTGGGCCCTACGCAGATGACGAAGCGAAGAAGGCGAGGTACAGAACTTATCTCGAACACTTTGCAACGGGTAACCAGCCGTTGCCATACAAACCAAGAGGAATGGCGGATACCGATTTTACACGAGAATTGTCAGAATTCTACAATTGCGCTAGAATATTCAAGCCAATGACGGGGTTCATGGCCTCACGTTTTACCACGGCGAAGAAGCCGTCAGTTATTTCAGCAGACGCGTCAACCGGGACGGAGGTTCTGGCACAACCTGAGCCAAAGGTTGCTGATCCTGCAGAAGAAGCGGCCAAGGTCGGCATGTATGGCAAGATGACTAGATCAGTCGAGGACTTTTATCCGACGAGGTTGTTATGTAAGCGCTTCAATGTCAAGGCACCTGCACACTCTCGAGCAGACAATGAGACGGAGACAAAGTCGGGTTCAAAAGGTCGTGACGCAGACTCAGGGGCTATGGAGGACCCAGGAGCAAGAACAACGCCCATGGCTGGAGAGATGAGGGCAATCGAGAGTGTGCCGTCTGCGGCAGCGACGGCCCCGGCTGTTGCGCCTGAACCCGCCATCAATCCGGACAAGAATGACGCTGTGGAGGGAACAACGGCTCATGATGAAGTGCTTCGGGCGATATTTGGAGATAGTGATAGCGAATAGAGATATCCACAGGTGAGAACCAAGAGGCTGTTAAGGCTCTTCCGCATATCGTGGTATCAAACAGCATGTTTACACATGACAAGCACGAGCTGAATAGTTACCTATCCAAGGATCAGATTGGTTTGTGATAAAACAAATTACATACCCTCATTCATCTCAAACCCCAAAGCGCTTACAACTCCAGCGCCTCTAGCGCCTCTGCTGCACCACGGACTGGGCGGCTAAGACCCCGCTAGAAGCCGGCGGGGCTTTCTCACTGGCTGCCTGGGCTATGTTGCGGGGGCTCTAATTTAGGTTCCACGGCCCAGGGCTCCACTGGGGATAGTGAGAAGCTCAGGCTCAGGGGAGTAACCGTCGAATGAGGGATCGCGCCGCTTGTGCTTGTGCCTGTGCCTTGTGCTGCCCATCCCAACCTCACTCAGGCATCGCAGCACATCGCAATAGAGCTTCACGACACGACGAACAAGTTGTAAACAAGACCTATTCGTCTGTTTCTAACGTGCTCACGTTTCAATCATCAATCAACTCTGCATGCTCACCTCGACTTTGATGTTTCAACTCCGACATTAGCTTCTTCTCGCCTAAGCCAACCGTCCAATATCGGTGAACCAATTGTCGACCAACCTCTCTCCCCCTGTGCATCGGCCCGCCGCCGACATCGAGCGCTCTCCCCCTCGCAACGCTGATCTGCGTTAGCACCCAGCCGTCACACTGTCTGGGCCGCAAGAAGCTGGAATCGGACCGTCCGTGTCCTTGGAGTTTGAGAAGAAGACGCCGTCACCCGCCTCCTCGACAACGCCAAGCACGCGCACATCGTCACTTCGCCATCGCGACCCTACCATCGACGAGCTCAAATCCCCTCAGGAGCCTAGCTCTGACATTCTTTTGAGCCGCGAGCAGTCTCCGCCACCGCAGTATCCCGCCTCCGAAGCCTCAGCCTCGCGCCCTCCCCCCTTCTCGTCGCTCTTTACCGCGCCGCCGGATAACGCACGCGAGCGCCCCGGCAAGCTTGTCGCTACCTGTCACTGTGAAGCAGAGGCATCAGGATCTGCCGCGCCAGCATACGAATCTTTCGCTGCTCCAGCAGAGGTTCAGCCATTTGACCCCGAGCAGACCGCCAGGGCATTTCAAGATCCAGTTGCAGAGACCAAGCGTGCGCTTCCCCAGGATACTAAGGGGGATTCAAGTCGCAACGACGACGCAGAACCACCGCCAGCTTATTCGGAGGGCGATAGTCCCCTCTTCACATTCTCGTACCTGATGGCTGCCGCAGGAGGAGCCTCGAGTATTATTACTCAGGTTCAACAGGGCGGACCGCCCGTTAGCACTATTGGAGATGTCGGCGCCGATGAGACGATTGCTATGGACCTGAGGTGGGTTTTTCGATAACACCGCGATGTAGCTGGAGTGAGAGGCTGACAACAAACAGGGGCACCAGATTCTATCTTTCCAGAGATGAACTACTGACTCTGCCCGAGTTCGTCCTGCTATCCTTGTTTCCCAATGGACTATTTCCTGAAGGACACTTGGGTGGCTTTGCGGATGGCGACGCTGTGCAAGTAGACGTAAGCTAAGCCTGCCGCTCTCATCACGTTTAAGCTCCATCTCACAAACATATGCTTTAGTACGACCCTGTTTCACTCCAGTACATGCTTGATTTCTTCAGAGACGTGGCACAGTCGATCCCCACAGACCCGTCACCCAGCGCGTCTCAGGATGAAGACGTGCCTTCGATGGGAGCTTCGCGTGACGACTCTAAGCGAGCTGGTATCATTGTGCTGCGTGAGGACCTTGACTTCTACGCCATCCCGCCGCGACCGGACATTGGACAGCTCGACATGATTGCAGTGAAACGGGCTGCTGCAGAGGCTCTGCAGCAGCAGGACGGCATATTTTCCGGCCTGAAGCGAAGCGACGAGCCTGGTACCACCGAGGCCCATCTTATTGAGATGTTGACGGCAGGGTAAGTTCAACTCGTCTCATGAATATTCGTAAATACTTACATGGTCTCTTAGCGGCTTCAACCATGACGACACATGGGGTCACCGAGCAGGCGAGCCCAACAAGGCCGTCATCTGCAGTCTGGCTCTCGCCCGTCTTCGCAGTGACATCCGCGGCAATGACATGGGCACCAACGCCGTCGGCATGGCGCAAAAGCTGCTTCTCTTCTGGCGCAAGCCTGCCCGACGCTGCTGGTGGGAGGGCGTCGAGCTCGACAACGTAGCGGGAGTCGAGGGCAAGCTCAAGGTCTGGATCCGAAGAGTATGGACTCTCGAGATGAGCGTCATTGGCCTTCGCTAGATTGGCTCCTCTCCTTTCTCCCCCTAGAGTACTACAAAAACCGTTCTTATAATACTCCCCAAACTCTCTTTTGTCTATTCCATCTTTATTTCCCCCCCACCCCCTTTTCCGTTTTCTCTTTACTAGGCCATATTATCTATTTTACTTGTTATCTCGAGAGCTTTTGAGCTGGAGGGAGCCTTTCAGAAGCGTTAGGGCATAAAAAGAACATACGCGGAGGGAATCGAGATTGCACAGGACGGGCGTCAGGGTGCCATTGCAACGGGTTTTTTGCCAACTCTTGTTTTCGTTATATTTCATCCCATTCATGCCTTTGTCACATGGCACAGAAACGCCCGTATTGCACAAAGACTGTATGTAATTATTACTTTGTGTGTCTCGCCCTGCTTTGAAGATTGAGTGTCGTCCCGTGAATATACAATGTCAGACGGGTTTTGAAGATTACTGCTGGGACAGCCTTGAATAGTATAAAGTGCTGAAAGGAACTATATGCATAACGTTAATAGACTTGAGTGTTGATGTAACTCACAGCATTGCCGGGCTCCTTCATGCCAAAGAATTTGTCAAAGCATAGATGTCCCAGGATGTCAACGATAGGATGGTCGGCCGATCGAGCCATGTTTCAACGAGCCAGACCATTGCTTATCGCAAGAATAGCAGCATTGCCGAGCACCCCGGCCAAGGTCCGTTACTGCCGCCCGGAGCCCGGCGGCGTCTCGGCATCCAGGTCCGGGCGGGGCAAGCCGATCATTCCGTGACCAGCCTCTTGTCCATGAATCATGCGTGTTTCCAGCGTAGTTATGATGCATTGTTTGGCATACGTATTCGTATAACTCGGTGGCGGCAAAACACAGCCTCTTCTCTCGATTAGTAGAGCCAAGCTCTTTGCCAGGGCACAATCTGGGGAATGTGGGCATGTGACGATTTTAGGATCGCCCTACCTCCAGGTATGATGCGTTGGCTTGGGCTTGGCAACAGAGATTCAGAAGGACCAACCTCGCTCCGAGAGTGACATGATAGATCTCGTCGTTCCACGCATCTTTTGTTCACGATGAGATCTCAGTAGAAGGAACGACGAATCTATCTCTTCGCTTGTGTGTACGTAGTATCTATCCAGCCGTCCATCTCACAAGCGACGTCATCTTTCTCAACGTCTCCTCCACGATGGCGTCTCTCCCCCGCATCGCCACCTTTCTCGCGACCCTCGTACTCTCGTCCGTTTCTGCGCAGTCGTGCAAGATCAATAGCCTCAAGACCTCGTACCCGGCGCCCGTCGCTGCCGATAACTGGACATATGGCCTCATCGCCTCCAACCTGACTCGGCCGCGGGGCATCCTGTTTGACACGGAGGGCGCGCTCATTGTGGTTGACTCTGGCGTCGGCCTGGTGCATCTCGAGTTTGAGGATCAGGGCCGTACATGTCTGCGTGTGAGCAAGCAGACGGTGCTGCTTGAGAATGAAGACGTAAGCTTCTTGTCACGTCAGGTCTTGTACAGATACTCACATGTATCCAGCTGAACCACGGCATCGCCCTCTCCAAAGACGGCCGCACCCTCTACGCCTCCACCGACGACGAGGTCTACTCATGGCCTTACAATGCCTCCGCCGTCAGCCTCAGCAGCTCGTCTTCGCGTACTCTCGTCAGAAACATGAGCAACTCGGGCCACACATCCCGCACCCTCCTCCTCTCGCGCAAGTACCCAGACATGCTCCTCGTCTCCCGCGGAAGCGCCTCCAACGACGACGAAGAAGCCGAGGACCGCTCCTCGGGCCACTCCCAGCTTCGCGCCTTCAACATCTCCTCTTTTGGTCAAGACAACGACGACGCCAAGCCCTACGATTACCTCGACGGCGACCTCCTCGGCTGGGGCCTACGCAACTCGGTCGGCGTGGCCGAGCACCCTGATACCGGTGGCATTTATTCTGTCGAGAACTCGGTTGATAACCTGAGCCGCAGGGGCCGTGACATTCATGCCGACAACCCTGGCGAGGAGCTCAACTTCCACGGCTACCTCAATGGCTCTGATGAGGATCAAGGTGGCAATTATGGCTATCCCGTGTGCTACACCATTTGGTCCACCAAGGGGTTTCCTGAACTGGGAGACTTACAAATAGGTGACCAGTTCCCCGCTGATCGCTCAAGCGACGACAAAGATCTGAGTACGCCCAGCGATGAGAAATGTAATTCTGACTATGTTTCTCCGGTGCTTGCCTTTCAAGCCCATACCGCGCCTCTCGACATTAAATTCGACGAGGACGGCTCAAGAGCGTTCATCTCCTTTCACGGCAGCTGTAAGTCCATCTCTCACCCTCTAGCCATCATCTACTGACACAACACAGGGAACCGTGAAGACCCCGTAGGATACGAGATCTCCTACGCATCCTTCAAAAACGGTCGCCCTGCAGAACCCTCCAACAGCACCAAGGCCACCACCACCATCCTCTCCAACAAGGCCCTGAGCAACTGCCCCGACGACTGTGTCCGCCCCGTCGGCCTCGCCTGGGACTCCAAGGGCCGTCTGTGGTTCAGCTCCGACAGCACCGGCGAGGTCTTCGTCCTCAACGAGGACTCCAATGAGCCCGCTGACAAGGGCGGCGATGAAGCCGAGAGCGGCGGCGATGACGACGATAGCGCTGCGTCGCAGTTTCTGAGGCCTGGGTCGGGTGCTCTGGCTGTGACGCTGGCCGCTGTTGTTGTGGGTTTCTTCCTCGCATGATGATGAATGTGTTTGTTTTTTTGAAGTGCCCACGCTGTACGGATATGAAGTTATGATTGTTTGAGATTGACACAGATGGCGCGGTGTTTAAGGCGTCACAGGGGGATAGCGGTTCCTCCTTGCTTCGAGGCAATCCGAAAGGCATCAAGCATACTCGACTGTACCATATGATAAAACATGTTTCAAGGCTCTAGCTCTATTACTATAATCATGTCATTGCACTGCGCTCCAAACTAAAAAGGTGTGATATGTATTTGCCAATCCTCGTCTCTCACCATCATCATGGTCTTCAAGCGAGGGGCGCTTGGGTCCTCTCAACGTGTAAATCCTACTGCAGCACATATCAGTTATACAGCAGGCCGTTCTAGTCCGCATGCTCGTCACTTTGCCTCCAGCGGTTGGTCAAAGCGATCATAGCAAGATAATCACCCTTTTTGTGCCTTGAACGCCTTGCTCTCCTGGATGTACTCATCGTCGCATCGCCAGTGCCTACTCCTCAATCGTCTTGACACACTCCCACTCGCCCCGCAGATTCTCCTTCCACAAGGACACCTTGTTATCCTGGCCACTGACGGCAAGGACGTTGCCGCTGAGCGACCAACTGACTCGCCACACGGCCGCCTCGAACTGGAGCACCTTGGAGTCCCACTGGGTAGGGTTCGAAGGATCCGATGTCCAGATACGGACAGTCTTGTCCTGCGAAGCAGAGGCGATGTAGGACTTTTGGAGAACGGTGGGCGACCAGGCCACGTCGCGGACCCAATCAGAGTGACCGGTCAGGGGCTCGCGCTCCTGCTTGTAGGACTGAGAAGCCGTGTCGAAAGCCCAGATTTTGAGGACGTTGTCACAGCCGCCGGTAACGAGCCGTCGATTGCCAGTAGCAGCCGGGCCAGGGGCGCTGCTGACGATGCTACCGGGGGTGATGGCGGGAGCCCACGAGACGGAGTTGACGCCGAGACCGTGGGCGGCGAAGGTAGTATGGTCGATACTGTTGTCCTTGAACTCGAGAACGCTCACGTTGCCGTCGGACGAGGCGCAGGCTAGCAGACAGCCTGCCTCGTGAGGAGACCACGAGACGATGTTGACCGAGGCCTTGTGAAGAGGGAAATCGTAGATGCGCTGCCATGAGCTGTTCTGTCCACCTTGCTCCTTCCAGATAAACACTTTGCCGTCGTAGCCAGCTGACGCCAGGATGTTGCCATACTTGGGATGCGCCCAAGCGACACACCAGACAGCGCCCTCGTGTCTACGACACCCGTCCAAGTCAGCTTTCTCCTTATCTTGTGCAGCCTGGGGGGGCTTTCGGCACTCACCCCTTCAGAGTTTCGATCAGTCGCTGGGTCTCGCCCTCGATCTCAAAGATCTTGATGGTCTTGTCGCCCGAGCAGGTAGCGAGCTTGCGGCCGTAGTAGTCGAGGACAGCATCATGCTGAGAAGCTGTCAGTGTGGATCGAGATCATTGGGGATTTGGTTGATCGGTGGGAGCTTTGTCGATGCTTCGAATAGCTGTTGGCTGTATCAAGATCGCTAGAGTGAAACGTACAATCATGTCCTCATGGCCAGAGTTGGAGATAACTTGCGTCGCCTAAAGGGGCTGAAAGTTAGCCTTCTTACAGATCATGCAGCTAATTTTTATATGAGCACAGTGATCGTGCAGCTAGAGACGTACCATGTTGTTGGATCTTGCGCCAGAGTTCCAGCGCAAAGCGAAGGGGTATGAAATAAGGGAGTTGGCTAACAGAAGGACACGATACCGCCCATGACCCAAGGTAGAGCTATCCAGGCTCGCGCCTTGTGGCGGTGGTGGCACTTGGCCAGCCACCATAATCACGTGGTTTGAGGCGTGACACTACACCCCACCTACTGTTTTGGTTCTCGGTGATCCACTCAGGGTACGTATCGGGATTTAGCTGCCTCGGCCGCAGGCTTCCCCGGACGGGCACAGCGGAGCAACCTCAGAATCACGAGCCACCGGCTATCGGACTTTGCTTATTTCACCTCGTTCATCTACAGCTTCATTACTGGTCTCATACTCTGTTAGCATATCATACAGTCCCTTTATATATAGTGCTACTTGTGTTATAACCTCTAGTAAAAGACCTACTGCCATCAGTTTACTACTACTGAAACAAGGACCGCCACTCAACACGCCGCAGCCTTCGCCGAGGTACGCTGGCACTTTGGCCATCCAAACCGCTTCTTCCATACGTTTACTCAGAACAAAACACACAAATATGGCGGACGCTTCATGTAGCGGTGGCACTCCCTTTAAGCGCCTCGTGGATCACCAGGCCCGGGATGTCAGCCATCATCAGGACCGTCTCATCGACCGCGCCGCCTCTCAAGGACACACTGTAAGCCCTTAAGAACAATCCTCTCTCAAGTCATGAGCTAACAACCACCAGTCCTTCCGATCTACACCACAGCAAATGCAAGGCTCTGATGGGTTCAACGCATTCATGGATGGTCCCTCTGCATTGCCCGGTGTCCCCCATCATCACGCTGCGGGAAGGCTAGCAGCCCACGCAGCTGTACTAGAACAAGGCCATGCCCCCTTCCATGCGGTGCAATCCTCACCATTCCAAGGCCGTCAATCTCCCGCTGTCGATACGAGTAACTGGGCTGCCGACTTTAGCCGTTTTGCAAACCAGAACCAGCAGCAACGACAGCCTCTCCAAAACGGCTTCCCTCAGGCTGCACACCAGATGCCCCTAAACCAGAACTTCCAAGCTGCCTTTGCACAGCCAAACGCTGGCTTCGCACCGCACTACGCTCAGACTAATGCTGGCTACATGAACCACAATGCGGCGGCAGCCCAGAGACCTGCTGTTGGAGGGGACTTTGATGATGAAATGTCAAAGTGGATGGCGAGTAACGGTGCTGGGGGCAACATGGACGAGGTCGACGCCATGATGGATCAGATGGCTCGTGAACTAGAACTCAACGAGACAGTGCTCGCCGAGGCCGAAACCGCTTCAAAACAAGAGCCTGCCCCTGAGACAACTCTTGAAGAGACGACTGCAAACCTAGAAACTCCAGACATGACGAACCTCTCCCTCGAGACAAACGAGCCCGTCGAATCAGAACTCGCCGAAGCGTCAAAGACAAAATCAGACATCGCAGACGCAGCCGAGCGACTCCTCGAATCGGTCCAGCACGAGGACGGCGAAAAGTGGAAGAATTCGGTCTTCCTCTCCCTGATGCGAGACTTCCGCGACGGGAAAAAGGACATTGTCGACAACGAGATCCGCGAGACGCCTGACGACGAGACGGAAGCTCCCAAAACTGCCCAGTGACAGCTACGCAGCGGGACCAGCAATAGAGCATTATCAGCTATGCCCTCCCTTGACTTGCCGGCGAGCTGGAGCAGCCCGCATCAAGACGAGGTCACTTCGCGGTGGACCGTCACTTCTTGTCCTCTGTGAACCATCGAGGGACTCACCTCTGTCACTCCGTTGCTCCTAGTCGTATATTCCTGTAAGGGCTTGGGTGATCTCAGTCTAAGAGTACACTTGACAGCAGCACACTGGTGGAATGGGATGGAGTCTGGTAGCGGACTCAGTGCTCGTCCCAGTGACGAAGCCTAGTAATGTACATATGTATCTACAGTGTAGTTATTCAGACCAAGAGAGCCTTGTTTCTCTAATTCGATACATGATGCTGCGTTTTGAGTTGGTCAAGCCCGAGCTTGGATCCGTGTCCATTGAGACGCACGTAACATTCTTTACCTTTGCATATGGAGTGATTGACATGTCGTATTATTGATTACTTCTTTCAAAGTAGATACAACTACACTAGATCTTCCAGCAAAAACGAATCGCTGTTGAGGTTGTTCAATATAATAATTTCTTTTTACCACAAGAGCAATCGCTCCTAAACTCCAGATATACCGTTTCCTGTTCCCGTTCCCGTTCCCATTTCCAGTTTTACGTTTCCCAGCCTACCTGCGAACCAGAATGCGCTCCGTTACATATTCTCCCATGCCTACTTTCGTGATGCGCTATTGAGTAATGACTGAAAAGCAAGATGACCCAAAACGCAATGGCAGCATAAAATCCGCGTTGCCAGACACCGACCCCATTGTTGCGTGCCTAGCGCCATGTTTTGACTCAAAAAAATAACATGAATAGTGACGGGGCCTTCATCACATCCATCAAAGAACTCCTTTCCACAGGTACCCTATTACCTGCACATACACTCCACGCAGCTCGTTCAGGGGGCTTTTGTCATGTTGACATCCATAAACAGCCGCAATTGGTGAGTTCGAAAGATGACCGTTGCAGTAATTCCCGAGCATGATTGCGGTTGTTAACTTGACGAGTCTGCGAGCGTTTATCCAATTCTTGGAGGGTGTTTTCTCGCTCGGTAATGACAATTTCGATAGGATGATGATCTTCATCGTAGATGGGCTGTATCTCTGATCCATCTCCGATCACTTCAACCTGACGGCAGGTTGCGACTGAATCTTCATCCGTGATCCGACGCTCCAGCATCTTGAGAACCCGGGGATAGGCAGGAGGTATTTTGCCAAAGTCATTCGTCGCGTAAGAGCCATCGGATGAAGATGTTGGGGTGGGATGATTGGTGGATGACGGGTTGTATGATGAAACGCTGGCGTTCACGTTGGGATAGATAAAGACCTCAAGAATGGTGTTGGGCCAGGTGCAGATCCAAGGCTTATCGCCGACCAGGGCATTTGAAGACTGCTTCTTGAACTGGTGAGGGGGGCCAAAGGTGTAATAGTCGTCGTCTTCGTCTTCGCCGTCTTCGTCGCCATCGTAGTAGTCACTATCCCATCCTCGTTTGTCCAGCTGTTCAAATACTTTTTCAGCCACAACGACGGTCTTCTCGTACTTGGTCTTCAACCACCATGCGGGTCCACGCGTGGCCTCAAATGTATCATTGACCAAGATCATGGAGCCAGGTTCGATACTGGGAGGCTGAGTGCCCCAAGGGAATTTCATTTTAGTGTTATTGGAAGCCTCGAGTGACATTTCATAGCACGTTTCGGCGTCGCGCTTTGAGACATCCTTGATCTGTATCGACCAGCCAATAGGTTTCATGTCGCAGGACCAGGCCTGAGACTGGTTGGAATTGGTGGAACAGGATCGGGAAACCTTCTGATCATCGATATTAGGGAGTGTGAAGCGACCCGTAGCCATAGGTGGCAGGTCAGTTGGTATAGCAGTCAGAGGCTCAGGGTCAACAATTGTCGTGGTTGCAGGTGAGCTGCTATATTCCCTAAAAGTACAGTCAGCACCGGATCAATAAGACAGACTGGAAAAAAAACCTACTCGTCATGAGGAGGAGGGGGGCCATGTCGTGAGAGCATAGTCCCTATGACAGCACCCATGATTATACCCATCAAGACCAAGCCTACAGTCAACAGGCATATAGCCCAGTAGGGTATAATGCCCCAGAGCTTCTTCTTGGCCCGTTTTTGCCATTTGTTAACCCTGGGTTTTTCGGCAACCTCCACAGCGGCTGTGTTGATATCATGATGGCTGGTCTCGGATGTGTTGCTCCTGACAGAAGGACGCGCCCTCGGAAGAGCCAGGTCATCGTCTGTCGACGAGAATTCGGGATTACGAGTTGCTATGCCAATTCCACCAGCACCGGGAATGGTCTGTTCCGGAGATGAAGGCTCACTAACGGGGGTCTGAGTGGTTGACTTTGGCACGTAGGCGTTGTCGGGATATCGTGTGTAGGGTGGCAGCTCCTCCGTATGGCCCAATGGGCCGATCAAGTCTCCTGCTTCCTCTCCGTCCGGACCAAGCTGCCGCTGATAGCTCGTTCCTGCCCCGTGAAAGCCCACGGGGATCGATGCCTCGCTGGTCTCGCCCGAGCTTGTGTTCTGAGGATAAAGAGCGTAAGGATGAGTAGGGCCACGAGGCCCTGCGTAAGAACGGTCTTCAGGAATAACAGCATTGGCTGTTGTCGAAGTAGTTGCTACGCTCATAGTTCGTTGCGGGTACATTTGGTAAGGATGTGATGGGCCGGAGGGGCCAGTGTACGGGCTTTCTGCACGGATGACAGGCGAGTCGGAAGACATGCTCGGAACGTTGCGTGCATGTGGCTGGCCGGCAGCGGACGTGCCATCGTTTCGGAGGGCGAGGGAGTCGTGAGTCCGAGGCGGCTTCGAGATGCTGGAAGGACGGTTCCGTATGGCAGGAGTGATTTCAGGGGACGAACTGCGGGCGGGAGTCTGCGGCGAATGAGTCTCGGATGATGGTAGTGGTCGCTCGGGTTGAGGCTCTGAGGTTGGTTGGGCGAAAGAGGAGGCGGCATTGTCGGTGGGTCGAAAGCCGTCGGCGACCATCAGGGCACTGAGGTCGTAGTCATCGTCGGTAACACCACTACCAGTGGACAGCCTCAACGAACGCGAACGTCTGGTAGAAGAGCGGCGCTCGTTGCTAGAGTCCTTTCCGTTGGAGGAATCCATGGCGTGGTGAGAAGGGAGGCCACGGCTTCAGGCCAAAGACGCCGGCAAGGGCGTGCCCCAGGAGTCGTCCGTCGTTCGGGCGTAAAGTCGGACGTCGAGTTCAAGGGGGTACAGGGCTCGGGAGGTGAACGGTCGGCAGGCCAATGGCGGAGAGAGAGGCCTTGGAGAGAGCGAATCCGAGCTGAGTCGGAGTCGAGGCGGAGGGGGATCGAATTCGGGGAGCGATGTTGATGATTGCCGAGGAGGAAATTGATGATGTTGATGACTCTGGTTGAGATGGATCGATGGATCGATTGACAGGATGGACAGACTGGAAAAAAGCCAAGAAAGCAAAGCGGGTTTGGGAAGGGAGCGAGGAAGAGAGTGAGTGGTCCAGCGGAACCGAGGATGGAGAGCAGGCCAATAGGAGACGGGGAAGCGCCACACTGCAGCACCCGCCAGGTGGGCTCTAGCGGGCTCCAGTGGATCCCAGCGCCCAAGGCCAGGCCTGGAAAGGGGAGAACTCTAAGCCGTATATAGACTAGCTTTGGTCTTCGGGGCTGCACCTAAGGTTTTATTTTCCTTGGACCTGAGCTTAGAAAGGCACGAGAGGGTTGAAGGAACAAAAGCTTGATGCAAGCGAGGGGAGCGTGTTCTAAGACTCTGTTCTGCATTGAGAAAATACAGCCGTAGAGCTGCTTTGACTCAATGCATAGTTTTCGAGCTATATTGCCTCTATTAATTGGACCCATCTTGCTCCAGCGACTCAGGATACGTGATACGTCCCGCACTGGGACGGTTGTCCAGGGTCGGCATTTTCACCCTGCCAGGACAGCCCAGCCAAGCCGACTCGTGCGATTGGCGGCTCAATCTCAGGGCGCCCGTTTCGAGCACAACTAGACAACCTACGAGCGGTTTCAGCGCCAGTTGCAGCGCCAGAAGTCGACTCTCAGCGGGCCAACCAAGTTTCATTCCTTGCGTCATAGCGAATGGGCCTTGGGGACTTCTATTTTGGGCCTCTTTTGTCTTGTGTTTTGCTCGGCACATAAATAGAGATGATTTTCGTGTATGTTGGCATCAATGTGAATGCCCTTCTCTATAACATCATACTGCTAATTACGAGAGATTCATATCATCAATCCATCTCATCGTCATATCATGTCATAGTCACTGGCTAGGTCACTTCACATTTCAGCTAAGGAACCAGACCCCACTCGTCCTCGTTCACGGCCGAGAACTGTTCCTTTCCCGCGTGGAACTTTTTGATTTGCCTTGGATCACTCTCACTCACTGGTCGGATACTCCGTAACTTATTCTGCACGGAGTACGGAGTAACTAACTACCTGGAGAATACAGTGCAGGGCAGGTCGGTCTCACAAGACTTGAAATGATTCGACCCTTCAACCAACTCCCTCTTGTTTCACTCTATTCGTCAGCGCCGTATCGTCTAAATGTCATGTTGACAAGTCTTGGCCTCTTGTCACATTCCACAATGCAGTCATGGTCTCCAACCGCGTGGGTTCGCAGCACGAGGCGACGATCCCGAACCAGCCGGCGAGACGACCAATGGGCCGGGTTACGGCGTCACAGCAATCGCCGTGTTCCGACGATCACTCGGTGATCAGAATATGAGAACGATGCCCGGGTCCGCCCCCTGATCCACATTCTCCGAACGCTGCCAAGTTTTGTGTTTTACGGACTACTAACTTATGTACGGTTACTTAGCTGGAAGCTCCAGGCACTTCTCTAGTCACACAGATGACTCCGTGAATACTGCAACATATTCACGGATAAACTGTATCCGATTAGGTTAGTTACTGCTTCTTACCCTTTTTCGAGTTTCTGGTGCAACATACAGCCCGGCTTCAAGCGGACGCAGACACGCGAACTTTGGGAGCACAAACGCAGAATAGCTTGTCATCGCGCGCGCCTTGGACGTGTCGAGATGCAGCCGGGTTGAACGACTTGGATGCGTGCGTTGTCACAACTGAGCCACGAGAGATGGTGTCGAGGTAATCCAGAGAACCAGCCCTTTCGATATCGAATCTGTAGATAAGCTGTGGCTATTTTATATCAAGTAGCCTATTTCGAACGTAATCTATCAGGAGGCCTGTTCGCCTTGTTTTCAAGTCTTGTTGATTCTCCAACTGCCGGGGCCAGATCGAACCAACCACGGGCGGATCCCAGAACCCGGCTCGCCTCATGTTGAGCAGAATGGCATGTGAGACGCCCTCGTAATGTTAGACCTAGCAACTATTAACGTTATTCGTTCATCAAGTCGACATACAGTAGTAGTCACAGAGTGGTCTAGCTTTAATAAGTCAGCCAACTATGGATACACGATTCGATACAATCGAGTTCTCAACTAACTTATATCGCTTGAAAGTCTGCTTACCCTACAAGAAAACCCATGCGAGAAAAGTGACATCTTTTTTCGACTATTAACACAGTCTCTTAGGTTGATGAGGGACAATAATGCAGATCCATCTCTCTTATTAAGTTCCCATCCTTGGAGTCGTCAGCCCCGTCTGGAATCTCGGTCAACTCTGATCTGCTTCACATGCGAATCATCACGATCTAGCCTAATCTCTGGCAGCATCGAACCCATCATATCCTCCATCTTCCACCACTGAAAACAGAAAAGAAAACATCCAATCCCAAGCTCACGCCGCACTCCAAGTCCAATGGTAAAAGCTCAACAGCCAAACATACTGGGCGGTAGCTTGCATCCAACCCACCCCCGCCTTCAAGCTCTGATATCCAATCGCTGCCCTCAAATGCCTGGTCTCTGCGACTTGACCGAAACAAGCTTGTGTGAACTGTGCTCGCACCCGCATATCTTAAAGGCCACGCGCTCTTGTGTCTGTGTGACGAGCTGTGTACTGCGTTTTAGACAAACGGAGGTAGATGCGATACGTCGACCGGGCGTCCAGGACTCCTACGTACGAAGTAGTTCTGTCGTGCTCGTGTATACTCCGTCCTACCAAGCTCCGTGCGGGATCCATAGCTAATTGTAGCCTGTCAATTCGAAACGGTCTACTCCGTACAGAAGAGCTGTTTCTTGTTCCGTTTCGCTGCCATTGAGCCGACACTCTGACTGCTGCTGGCGAACCATACTCATCACTTCTCAACACCTTCAGCCATCCAAATGTTCGCTTCACCCTGAACCACTCGCCCAGAAGCCCTGCATCTCACACACCCTCATCTCTGTGCCTCTACATATCTTATCATCTCTCACCTTTTACCCCTCCTCCAGTGCGAGGCGGACGTGGCGCACGATCGCCCAGCTCGTACGGCATCTGGCCCTGCCTTCTCGCGCCTGTTCCTAGAGCCTCGCGGAACGTTTCTCCATCTCACCGACACCGAGATCCATTGGTAGGCAGCCCCATCCCGTGCGGTACATGGTAACTTGAAGCGTCGTATCCTGTAGGCTCGCTCGCACAGAGACGCTGCACAACCTACCACACCCACTCTCTCCCCCCCGCCAGGCTTTGCTCCTAGAGCCTGCAGCAGAATGTGCAACACCAGAGACAATGGCGCAGCTGCCTTTTTTCTCGTCGCCCGCAGTATATGGGGATCCATCGATCGAGGCAGCCGATACTACTAGATACTCCTGGAGCTCGCTTCGCCCGGCCAGGCCCTGGGTCAGACTAGTACTAGTATTCAAAGGACTATATCTTCGTCCCATTCCGCCTGTTTTCACCCTTTCGTATGCCTCGTCTTTCTTCCCCAGCTTTGTCTGTCGATCTTTGTCCTTCTAAACAAGGGAAACCCTATCCCTTTGCTCCCCTGTTGCCACGCTTCCCCAGGATCTGCCTGTTCACTTGGACACACCAGCATGAACAGGACCCTTTAATCGTGAAGCATACCCCATCACAAGCCAAAGATCTTCGTTACCACTCGCCTCATTCTCATCTCAACTACCGACTGCCTCTTTAGCCATGTCGCCCAAGTCCTACTCTGGTGGCTCATCCGTGTACTCGGATGATCGCCTATCCAATTTTAGCAGCACCTCTTCCCAGTGGACTACTACTTATACCAAGCTCCCCAAGAAGCAGCCCAAGTCCATCCGTTTCCTCTCCTGGGTCGCTGGCGCCCCCTCTGGAGCTACAGTAGTCAAGAAGAAGACGCGGGACATCCGTGACGACCGGTCCACTCGCTCTGGCGGCTCGTCGCGCTCCTACTTTAGCGAACCCGACACGCAGCTCTTTTGGGTCTCCGCGGACAGCAGCCACTACGGAGGAGGAGGCGGGAGCAGCAGTGGCCGCAGCAGCCGCAGCGGACATAGTCGCAAGAATGATGGTTCTCGCAAGCACTTTGAGGGCGCCGTGCCCCGGCCGATGCCCCCACAGCCGGCGCCGATGAACGGAGGCTTTATGCCCCCACCCCCGCCGCAACACCCGATGGGCGGGCCCATGGGCGGAGGTTTCGGTGGCAGTTTTGGTCC
>JADDON010000379.1:0-109126 GCA_017140175.1 Fusarium staphyleae
CCTGCCCACCCCGGCCAGCCCGGATCTCCCGAGAAGCCTGCTGCCCCCGGAAAGCCTGCCGCCCCCGGAACCCCTGAGAAGCCCGCTGTCCCCTCCACCCCCCAGACTCCCGGAAAGCCCTCCACTCCCGCCTGCTCGGGTGAGCACTGCCCTACCACCGGTGGCAAGCCCAACGCCCCCGAGGACACCCCCGTCGTCACCGCCGGCGCCGGCGCTCTCCAGCTCAGCCTCGGCCTCGCTGCCATCTTCGGTCTCCTGGCCCTGTAAAGCTCCAACTCGACAAGCACATCGAGCTTTTCCGCAGAAGCATTCCTGATGCATCTGACAAGATTCACGCTATGATCCACCACGAGCGCACCATGACCATTTTAAAATTCTTCTTCTTCCCCACAAAGTATTAATGATCACTTTTTATAACTTTCTGGAAATTCGACACTCGCACTTGGGCTGGGGGAGCTTTCCTCGCCAATCTCTTCCCTCACTCGCTCGCTCACCTCTTGGGCGGACTGAGAAGGGAGGGGAGAGGATATGTTTGTCCCGGGGCTTTGGGAGTTGTCCATCTTCTTTGTCTGCCCCCTTTCCCGCCTTCTTTTTGCTTTCGTTGGGAGAGGGGGGTCGCAAAGCAGAGGGGTTTCTTTTGTTGTTTCTTAACTTTCTTGGTAGAAGGGGGTAAATCCGGAAGGCATTTGCATCGCTAGGAAGAGATGATTTGTATCGTATTTGTAGATACGCGATGCAATTTTATCATTATGCCCATTAAACTGACGCTCCAACGTATATCGCTTAGAAAATGCTTATAGACGGACCTACGTGATAGTTCAGCTCCGATAAGAATACCTCAACTCCTGCTCGCCGACCTCAACTTGAGCACTTGCTGGTCAAGTTCCGCCTGATATCTTCCCGGTTTGCTGATAAGGGTGACTATATCCGGGGCCGTCCGACTGCGAACGCCCTTGCCTATCCATTGGTGAGATGGGATTATCGAAAGGGTTCTGCGCAGAGAGCTCGGCATAGTCCTGGGGTTTACTATTTCCATGGTACACAGTCCCCGGGGAACTAACCCCAGACTGAGTTGACCCTGTCCGTTGAGTGTACCCCGGTGGCCGTAGACCCCCGTTTCCCAGCTGGTGGATATCTCCCATACTTGCTGAGGACGTTGGGGCACTGTACACCGAGAGACCGGGGCTCGTGATAGCCTGCTCACGACCTACTCCTGGAGGAAGCAAGGGGCCTAGCGGCTGCATCCCCGATTGTTCAGACCCTGTGAAGCTCCCCGGTGAGCTGGGCGTAACGCTCTGACTCGACTTGTTGACCGCTCTTAGATGGGCCTTCTCTGCAAGCTTATCGACCAGCGAGCCATGCGACTTCTTGAGCGTCTTCTTGACAAAGCCCGACATGAGCATATTGCAGCGCAGATCCACATCCTCACGGAGATAAAGCCCTGTCGACGGCGCACCGAGGCCCAGCTCAACGGGCTGCGGGGTCTCACCCGGCAGCGAACCGCCGACGGACCAGCGATCGCGGATGTCGAGCCCCATGGGCGCGTAGCAGTGAGTCTGGAGGCCCTCGGGAAGATCGTGAAAGGCGCACGTGTACGAGACCTGGCCCGAGACGACGCCGCCGGGGAGATAGTCGATGCGGTCCGTGAGCGAGTACCACACGCAGCCCTGCTCCTCTGCGTTGGCGTGTGGCGGGGGAGAGATCTGATGGCGCTCCTTGACGAGCGGGTTGAGGTCGATCATCTCGAGGTGGTCGTGGAGGAAGTCGACGACGACCTCGCGACTGATGCTCGAGGGCAACGGCGTGATGGTGGTAAAGGTAGTCCGTGTCATGGCGAGGATCAGACGGCGACTGGCCGTTGCAGAGTGACAAGGTGAGAGGGAGACGGAGACGGAGAGGGAAAAGTACGGAGTAGTTTCACGATCTTTGTCGGTTTGTTCGCTGGACCCCGTGAACGATGATGACGGAGCTAGTTAGTTAGTTAGTTACAGGCCTCAGCCGCATCAAATGTAAGCCACAATGCTACCTAAAGGAACCTCTCCACTAACGTTAGCTCGGGCGCCTGCTATTGTACGGAGTATGTTAACTAGGTTAGTTAGTTAGTCCATCATCCATAGCGCGTTTCTTGCCCGTCTTTCATGAGCCAGCATGCGACTCTCAAACCAGAGGACATCCGACGTCTTTCGCAATCCCCCAGACATTTCTGTATAAGCAGCTTCACCTCGTCACTCTCGTGATCCATTTCACAGTGAGATTTTAGCATCATTTGTCCCAAACCCGTGGCGTGGGAAGTTGTGTCTGTGCATCATCCCTGACAATCTGCGGCTGAGAGCCTATCGCGTCTAAGACCCCGGAACTAATCCTTGTCCATGTGCGGCTGCTGTTGGTTCGACGCGTCGGCAACAACCTCATCCGACATTCGCTCAAACCCGTAGAAACGTGCATTCTATAGTAAGAGCCCCAAGTTATAATTATAAATATTATATTATACTACTCCCGGCTGTCTTGCGCGTTACTGTAGCATTGCTTCATTTACAGGGATATATATGAGTATGGTCGAGGATAGAGGCGCCGCCAAGCATCAACACCATCCTCTGCCATCTCACTAAGACCACCAACGGCTTAGATCTCTCGACACCACCTCGCTAAAACGGTACTTAGCTTCACCGCAGCTGGGACTTCCTCCAGCGCCACATCCACCTTCCACATCTTACCCTCGAGGCCCCCGTAGCCCATGTTCCGCGCGCCGCCTATGCCCGCCGGCACCAGCAGGCCCAGCGAGATCAGGCGCTCCCACGCGATGCCGGCGACACCGCGGCTCCAGACCCGAACGCCGCCGCCCACCGCCAGCATACCCGCCGTCGCCGAGTGCACCCGCTGCCTCCCCATCAGCGAGCTGTACTCGTCGTACGCCATGGCTAGGTTGACCGTGTCCGTGTGCGCCACTATGTCTAATCGTGCTGCTGCGATGAGAAGCCCCAGATCTAGCTCGGATAGTGTAGATAGGAGGTGTAGTCTGGAGTCGGGAGGCGTTAGAGACTCAACGCCACCATGAACGGCAGGTGTCTTGAGTGTTACGTCGTGCGCTGAGAGAGCCGATAGAGGTAGGATCCACTCGGTAAGGAACGCCGAAGCCGACTTCGTCGTGTAATAGTGATACTGGAGCAGATCTTGAAAAGACCGTTCTCTGTATAGCCCCTACATCCCGAGTTAGTGCGCCCAACTTGGAGTGAGGACGTAAAGTTGACTTACCTCGATCTTTTGACTCCAATACTGTTGAAACTCAGCGTGTCCCTCCAGATAGGTGTCTATACCCTCCTTTTCAGCCTCGTCGCTGTCTACTATCAAACCTTGTCTGCACACCTGCCAGTATTCTGACAATGATTTGGGCAACGAGAGGTAGACATAGCGATGGCTGAATCGACTCTTTACTCGCTTCTCCAGCATTTCCACAACATCCAGCCGAGTCGTGCAGCCTACTACTGCAATGGGCGCTTTTCGCGACTGTGCAATGTCGAACAAGTTATACAGCAGTGTTTGACGAGGGTGAGATGCAAACATGTCGAATTCGTCAATGACAAAGACAATCGACTGCGAAGTGACACCCACGTCTGTGCCTAGGATTTCCGACGGGTGCGACAGCAGAGCGAGTAAAGACGCCATGGTGTCGGCGTAGTTCGTTTAGGGCGTCAGTTGAAGTAGGGGCAGAGGAAGAAAGGTTGGGCTCACCCTGTTCATCAAATCATCTTCGACCTGCATCTCCTTGCCGAGCTGCCGCCATATATCCTTTAATGCAAGCTTGTCGTCGGTATGGATGAAGCCATTGAGCCGAACCACGTGAAAGTCGTTCTTGTGCTCTTGTGATATGTCCGATATGACCTTCTCCAGCAGCTACAACATTCAGAGTCAGTTTTTAGTCAAGTCTATGGAAGTCTTCCAGTCAACATACCGTAGTCTTACCGCAGCCCCTCGCTCCGATCAGAAGCATCGAGTTACCCTCACCGGCAACCACTGTCTGTTCGATAAGCTGAGAGACCTTCTCCTCCGCCTCCACCTGTCCAGATAATTGCAGACGTCTTCGTCCAGTGCATCGATCCAGTAGAACTCTCTGCAACGTCCTTATGTGCGCATCGATGTTCGGGATCTCGGGTACCTCTGCTGCTATTGTGATGGTTGGAATATCAGGTACTCCCGCCTTTTTAGGCGTCTTGAGCACATCCTCCTGAGCGCAAGACTTGCACAGCCAATCACCCTCAGGAATCTCGGGCACCCCGTAGCATTCTTGATGAACTGCAAAATCGCACATGTCGCATAGAATGATTTGGTTGGGCGCTTGAGAGTCGGGTTTCAGGCAGATTGCGCAAACAATCTCGTCGGCTTCAGACTTTGCTGTTTTCCGCGGTGTCCGAGTTTTCTTGGGTAAATCTTCAAAGAAAACCTCCCCATTCTGATCGTGACCAGCCCCAAAGCTCACATTCTTCCGCCCTCGAGGCCCTCGTTTCTTCGTGGGAGTCAAGATGCCCTTAGGCGTCGGCTTCGAAGCTGAGAGCATGCCATCTGTAGTCGACAACTCATCGGCCGATTCTCGCGATATGGATTGCTTCTCGACCGCATCGTCTTTGTCTGCCTTTTCGGTCGCGTCTTGACTTTTCCGCTTTCGTCCTCTGCCCTTGGCAGCAGCGGGCTTCTTTGGCGCGGTGGTCCTGGGCCGGCCAGGGCCTACCTTCTTCGGTAGGGGGAGAGGGCGGCTTTCTGATCCATCGTCCCATTTCGTTCCCCTGAGCGCTGATAGTTTGATCGCAGGGCGGAACTTGGACGCCGACGGGGGTTGTGGCTGCGCCTGCGACGATTGTTGCTGTCCTTGTAATGGTGGAAGACCTGCGGATTGCTGGCCTACCCCTATACCTCCATTCTCTCCTGTCACTGCGATTGGAGGAAAAGCAGAATTGATAGCATTGATAGCCTTTGGAGTCGATGGAGATCCTGCAGAAAGGTCATCGAATCGGCGCTTCTTGAGAGACGCAGGGGTCGGCACTGGATCATCGGCTTCGAGATGGATTCGTTTTCGGCCGGTTGGAGTATCGGAGGGGTCCATGATGCTATGGTTGAAGAGACAGATCTAGCATGTCATCGTTTCGGGTCGTCAGGTCGCTTGCGCCAAACAATCACCATGCACACACATCGTGGGTCAATATGGTCAGGGAGACGCGTTAGACGCGCCGAGAATTAAATGCTCCGCTTAGCGAATAGTTATACCCCTGTAGCTGCATAAATAACAGTCTTGGAACTTTCTCTGATCGCCAAGTCACGGGATCAGAGTGATCTGCATGAAGACCCACTAAAATACAGCCCTACGAGATATCCCAAAACTATCGTTTCAGCCAAGATCCAGCTGAGAGGGTCGGCTCCGAAGCGGTGGAATGGCTTCAAACGATCATACGGGATGGGCTCGGATTATTTACTGTGCAAATGATTCGAGTTGTCTGTGGATATCAAAACTAAGGAGTTAGTTTAGATATACCAGACTCAAGCTCACTAGAACTGGTCCTTTACTCACATCGATCCAGCCTGTCGTTGAGAACCTCTGTCGAGTCTTTACACAGTTAGCATGAAGTGCAAGCGTAAGCATACCGGCGCCAATACCATAGTGAATAATGTGTCCTCAACAAGCCAAGATGTACCGCCGCTTGGGCCCCGTTCCTGACAATGGGGTTCGGGACTTTGGTACCGCCCTTTGACCTGGAGATTTAAACTACACCAACTCTGGGTTCAGCTCATTTATCATCAACCCCCAGGACCAAGCCTAGTCCAGCCTTGTGGGTCGATGATGTTTCTCCAAAACCGCTAGCCAAACCAAATATGGACTCTCACGAGCGAATGATCTCCATCGGACCATCCTTGCGTGTATCTCTGTTAACGCCAGACGGTGCCTGTCTTGATGATCTTCGTTGCGCCGCCGTGTTTGGGAGAGCCGTTTCCACGCTAGGCTTATGATTTCTGCTCACGTCAGAATCTAATTTCTCATGTGTTGTCTCTTGCTGCTCAATGGCAGACAGTTTATAGGTTCCGCTGGTGGTCTGGGTTGCACCTTATTGCTCCAAGTCACATTAAGGGTTACGCCGGCGTCCCTCAGGCTTACCCCCTCCTCTGTGTATTCCTTGTTAGTCGTGCTATCACCATACCAATTCCTATCAAGCTAGATCTAAACATTCGATGCCATCCCTGCAGGGTAAACCTCAGCTATAACCGCTAGTGACCAGGAGCCCAAAGCGCCCGCTTGTATAAGTAGTATGATCGACCTCTGGCGGAGGACCAATATGGGTATCCTGTAATCCTTTGCCAGAAAACACCTTCACATTCCTTACACCTCGTTAACTGGTAAAGATGGCCAAGGAAGAATCCCCCGAGCCTACGGTGGCCGAGAAGCTGCAGCTCTTCAAGAGTCCCCTCATAAAGGAAAACCGAGCCGAGTCAGTGGCCCCAACCGACAACACCGTGACGGCCCCCGATCTGAGTCTATTCGGGAACCGATACGAGCATGATTGCCCCCAGTTCCAGAAGGTTGGTCAATCGAAGGAAGTCGGGGTCATGTTAACTGACGCTGGAGCAGCACGAGGATGCGAGTCTACTTGAGCTTTTCTTCGATCTCTTCTTCGCCGCCAACTATACCGTCTTCTCCCAAACGCAGGGCGTGAACAGCCACGACAGATTCAAGGCCTACGTTGGTTACTTCAGGTACGCAACAAAGCAATCGTAAACAATCCCCTCTAACGCATAGACAGTGTTCTCTGGATTACATGGCTCGTGGTCGGTCTTTACGATGTGCGTTTCGTAACCGACAGTCTCTTTGGTGAAGCAACTTCGAATCTTGTGTGGAAGCATTACTAACACGCGACAGAGCGTGCTGCACGAGGCATTCATCTCGGTGTCATGGTTGGCTTCGCGGTTGTTGCCCCCAAGTTTACACCTGATGACCAGAACGTAAAGACAATGAGGACAATGTGTGAGCAATCCCCTTCTCAGATTCCAAGGCTCGCCGCTGACAGATACAGCAATAATCCTCATGGTCTCCCGTCTCTGCCTCGCCGTCGAATACAGCAGTATCCTCTGGCACATCCGAAAGTACAAGAAGCAGCGCATGCCCATGCTGATGCAGATCGCTATGAACTTCATCATATCTATGATATATCTCGGCATCACCTTCCGCTTCAGAGCTGGCAACAGCCGCGTCTTCATCGCGTGGTACGTCCTCGCTGGTGTTGAGGCCATCCTCACCTTTGTTTTGGCGTACATATACCCGGTTCTCAGCTTCCAGGGCACTCACTTGATGAAGCGCATGGGCCTGTTGACCGTCATTATTCTCGGTGATGGAATCATCGTCATCGCTCAGAGTGTTGTCACTATCGTCAAGAGCACCAATGCATGGAGTATGATCATCTCCTATTACCCGTGATGCACCGAGACAGACTGACAACTGCTAGACTCGCAAACCATTGGCATCGTCACTGCTGCTGCTGCCACTGTGTACTTTGTCTTCCTCATCTACTTTGACTGGATGAGGAACCCCTATCTCCCCAAGTTCCGTCAACAGCTCTGGACTATTCTTCACTTTCCTTTCCACCTCGCTCTGGTCCTGTTTATGCAGGGCTTCACCCAGTTCGTTATCTGGTCAAAGATCATTGACACCCTCAAGCACCTTACCTTTGACTCTGTCCTCAACGACATCAACGCAGTTACCAAAGCAACTTCGGAGAGCGTCGCCAACGATCTCAAGAAATTGTCTGACGACTTCTTCAAAACATACCCGCCAAAGTATGCGTCGACTTGGATCACGGTGTCGGACGCTCTTGACAACATCACGACGATTGCGGATGACTTCTGGCCTCAAGTTGCTAAATACTCCGAGACTCTTGATGATGTGGACTTGCCGGACCAACAAGACTTGGAAATATTTCAAGAGTCTTTTACCTCATTCGCCTACTCTCTGGAGAACTCACTCCTCGAGGCGTTTGGCATCGATCTCGTTACTGAAGTCGCCGAGGACAAGGCCAATGCAAACATTACAGAAAGTGGCCTCGAAGCCAAGGTCAATGAGCAGACTTGGATTCGCTTTCAGCTTGTGGTAAGTTGTCATTCGAAGCCTGTTTCAACCCTTTGGCGATCTTCTAACTCTCATTTCAGTTTGAATATGCATACATCGCCGCTGGAATCACACTCGTCCTCATGGTCCTTCTCGCAGTCATCTCTCGCACAACCCCCTGGCGCAAGTGGACTATCATCCGCACCGCCATCTCTGGCTTGCTAGGCCTGGGCATGAGTCTCGTCGCTCTCATCATCTTCAACCCCAATAGCGCAATGACCTTCAGGGAGAGCGCTTGGATGTTGCCCACTATCACCCTTGTCTGGATCATAGTCCTTCTCTTGACTCACGTTCGCAATCCGCCGCCGTTGTTTTTCAGTGGCAGCCAGCCTTTCTGGAATAAGTCAAAGAAACCGTCGTATAACTACTTCATGCCATCAGAGGCTCAGACAGAGTACAAAGGATCACCACACGGTCGGATTGCTCAGGTATAGGCGCTTGAGACAACACAGTAGAGTAGAGATGTTTGTGTCACCTTGTTTCTGTGACTTGCTCGGGTTGGCCTTTTGATCTAGTATTTTGTTTAAAAGTGAGCAGTAGGTGTAAGAAAGGAGATAATATCATGGCAATAATGTCTAGAAATAGTCGCCAATAATTTTCTCAAACAGTCGAAATTCGTTTACTGAATTCAAAGCGTGTTCGTACTCTATTGTTACCAATCTCAAGCGTCAGTACTTCATCACTGCAGGGAATCCTCATCTGAGTTGTAATTATTCATGGCCACGTCTCTCAAGGCCGATGCACCCCTTCTACGCCCGTGATAAACGCAGAGTCCTGTCCCAGCGCTGCTGTGTTTCCTGTTGGCTGGACATATAGGGCTGCTTGGCAGATGCTCAGGGATCTGAAACTCGAATGCATTTGGTTGTTCAAAAGGATTGCAGTGGACGGGCTTCTTGGGAACCTGCTCCCACCACTCGCGTGACTGTGGGCTGAAACTCTTACGGCGGATAGTCTGATGAGAATTGCGCCTCGAAGAGGTCCCTGGTTGGAAATGACCAGAGTCGTCATCCGAGGGAGCTATCATGTTAGTGAAGAACCCACGAGGTCGACCACTTGTAGTATCTTCGGCCAATGGCGGAGTCTTCACACGGACTGCTTCCTGTATGATATTCTCAGCATACTCGAAACTTCAAATCGACACGAGCAACTTACACCGCCAGGGAACTGAACATTGGTCCCTTCAGTGCGCACTGCTTCCAATATCAGTCCTCCAAATGTTTCATAGCACGGGCCAATGAAGCAAACATACAGGATGGGGTAGTGTCTGATAATGGCGAAGAGGGAGGTGTCTCACCTTTGAGAACCTCCCTAACGGAGCTAGCCACACTGCTGAACGAATCCCCCGACTCCTTCCGGTACCAAGGGGCTTTGCCAAAGATTTTACGTCGTAGTTTTGTCTTGACGTCTTCTTCTTTGATGAAGGTTCCGGCCTTGGTGATTTGGTGAACGCCACGGTAGTTTCCGGTTCCATCCATGGTTGATTGAGGGCTTTCGTATTCGAGAAGCGATGGACACGCGCACCGCTAAAGTCATTAGCACAAGTTGTTAGCCTGACGATAGCATTTGGCTTGCCTCCTTGCGAGTCCCGAACCTCAGCTTCGACTCGATACTCTTCTTTGCTTTATCGTAAAACCTTTGGGAGCTTGGGGGAGGAGATGGCACCATGCTCGCTTTTCGAATAGTTTCGGGGGCGCTCAGGGGCGAGAGTGAATTTGTACTGCTCATACCAGGAGACAATGAGCGAGAAGATTCTCGTGCCTGACCTGTCAAGCGAAAGGCAGCAGGGTGCTGTAAAGAGAGAACATGGGCTGACTCTGATACAAATGGACTCGAAGGTGGCCTTGACTGCTGTTGTTCAAAGGCTTTGAACATAGGTGGCGCGGATAACGATGTCAAGGGCGATGCAAACGACATCTCTCGGACGTCGGATTCACTGGCGGACTTGGCCGATTGATTGCGCCATTTCCAGAAACTCTTGCCAGAGTTGCTCTTCCGCTGCATCATGATCTGGCGCTCTGCCCAGTATCCTTCTGGAAACCAGACCTACTCGAATCCATCGCGAGGAGGGCGTGGAGGGTCCACGCCGAAGCCCGATGAGACGGAAGGACGAAGTGGAGGACGAGGTGTGTTATCGGATGAAGATAGAGGACTTGAGAATGTATGCTCTGGCATAGAAGGAAGACTCGGTTGATGCTTCATAACGGCTTCGGATCTAGGTGTCGGAAAAGTGACTGAGACGTATGGAGGAGGTGTCTGGGATCGGAAAGAGAGATTAAAGTAGCTATGATGCTGTCAGCTCCTTTGTTATATACCGCCAAGGTATCGGAAATACTTGAGTTCGCTCGCATTGATGCGATTTACTGGCAGTGACGAGTCCGATAAAGACGTCGCAGTGCCCGACATGGTCGAGTTGGAGCGACGCTTTTTGGACGCAATCGTCCCCAGTCTAAAGTTGTTGAGCCTCAAGGTTGCGGCTACGAGGGATTCAAAGAAAAGAAAGTGGAAATATTTGAGATTTCGGAGGGCGAGCGACCAGCATTATGTAGGACTATATTCTGGCCATAGGTATGTTATCGTGATGATGATGTCGGAAGTAGGAGGAAAAGAGACGTTTATGCCAGTCCATTGAGGCCAAATACAAAAAGGGAAGCGCCGCAACAGCCACGTATCGTCCCTTCGACTTGATTCATCAACAGTGCGCTAATAGGTAGGCACAACAGATAAATAATCTCCTCTACTTGAGAAAGGGACTCTTGTATAATTTGGTATCGAACTGGGCTATTCCTTCAACTCTGTCCAATCTATCTCAACTCAGTCGAACCAGCATGAACCCATTTTCATACGCCAGACGCCATGTTTGTCTTTATTCATTAGGAAAAGGCATTGCTAAGGTGACCCAGGCTGTTAACATCAGTCGATGAGCATCGTGTCGTCGCCATCCAGGGCCGGTCCTTGCGGCTCAAGTGGCACACCTCGGCCTCGTCCCGCCAACAGCTCCCTCCTCACCTCCGGTCCAATGGCAGCGTGACCATGCGTCAAGAGGAGATCCAGCAGGGCCTCACGTTGATCCTCTGTCACATCGCCCTTGTAACGCTGGGCAAATGCGAGCAGGCTCTGGTGCCAGATGACGGGCAGCTTGGTCTTGGTGTCGCCTTCAACGCCCGCCATGGCGTCACCGTTCTGGACGGATGCCGGGTCGACACTTCGGAATCGCAGGAAGTGAAAGACAAGAGCGTCGATGACCTGGAAGGGGAGTGCGTATTTCTTCTCAAGAAGTGCCTTGATAAAGATATTGGTAGCACCACCACCCTCGGTACCGTGGGAAGCCTCCTGAGCGGCAATATCGCACAGTCCCTTGAGGGCTGCGGCCGAATGCAGGACGGGAATCGAAACTCTAACTAGCACAGCAGATATGATATGAGCTTCTCGCAGCGTGCACGTTCCGCTACCCACAAGGGGGAACAAGAAACCCTTGAAGAAGGCGGCCGGCTTGTATAGACCCTTCTTCAGAGAGTTGAATAGGTGAACATTGAGCTTCTTGGTCTCGTAGATATCCTCACGGACTCGGTCGAGAATGACCATTTCCATGAATCGCTGGACCACGTGGGGTTTGCTCGAGACGAATATCCTCGTCGCCTGATAGCAGGCGTTTGGAGACCAGCTTTCGGGCTTGGTAACTTCGAGAATATCCTCCCAGTGAGGAATGGTAGGGAGGATCTTGAAAGGCTTCGGTATGGGACCAGACTTGTACCGAGAGAGAATTTGTCCAACCCTGGTTCTGTCAGCATATGGCCGTTGTCTTGCTGTAGCAACGCAACTCACTTGGTGTAGACTTCGACGACCTTGGGAGGGAGCTCGTATTCGTCATCGGGAGGGCCCATGTTGTGCTCTCTCCTTGTCTGCGCCGCTTCGTGGGCGGCAATCTTCTCCAAAATCAGGTCCGCGAGGTTAACGCTCTCGCCCTGCTCCTCTCCTGTGGGCTGACGATCCCAGCCATGCTTCAAGAGATCATCCTCTTCATCGGGCATGAACTTCTTATACATGTCAAGATCATTAGGGTCAACCTCGATCTCCTCCACGACCTCATCGTCGTCGCCCCATGCCTCGTCATCGTCGTAGACCTTGTTCTCTTCCTCAGCCTCGTCGTCGAATCGTGAGTCGTAGCCAAAAGTATCGACAGTGGGTTTAGGGATAGCCTTTCCAGCATTCTCCTCCTCAGCCAATTCACGACCTATGCGAAGAATGGTCCTGGAAGCGCGATCGTCGACAAAGTTTTCGTCCTCATTGCTGCTGGGCTTTGATCGCTTCTTTGAGGGCTTGTCCTTGAGGATGCCAGTGGCTGTGATATCGTCCTCGAGAGGGTTATGGCGTCGCGTTTGCCGCAAGGCGGTGGGAGTCGTGGCTTTGGGCATTTTGGGCGTATCAAACTTGGAATTCCACACAACGTAGGCTTGGAGTAGTAAGAAGGCAGAATAGTTTTTCAAATTTTTGTGTCTTATCGATAAGCACCCCTCTTTCTGAAGTAGGATTAGTGCCGCTCTGGTGCTCAGCAAGGTGGCTCACCGCTTTCAGTAACGTTAGGTAGCACCCCTAGGAGATGAGGTTGTACGGTACTTGATCTTGGTGATAACAACCCGAATTTTATGAAATAATACACGATAATAATCTTCTTCCAATTATGAATCCGTTACAATGGTAGATCTCAAGAGACATACTGACATAATGGATTTTACTCGCCTGTGTCACTTTACTCTTGGTACTGTTTCTACGTACAATGCGATGAAAATTTTGTATCTGGATCTGGTCACAATTTATGCCCCGCCACCATGATGACACTGGAGAGACCCTTGGAAACTTCTTCGCCCTACGGATAAAGGCTGTGGGTCATCCATGCTGAAAGAGTCACCCACCAGCCGCTACTAATGACGCTCAGCCCACTGAAGCAGCGATGACTTCAGGCCTCTGCCCCACTATCAAAATGCCCCTCCGAAATCAACACTATCGTCGAAATTCCTTTCAGCAACACGTACAAGGCCTGTCCAGCCAAGATGCCGACTGAATTAGAAGAGGTAAGCTGGGTCTCGAGCCACTGTACAATGGTAGTTCGCTAACGATTACACTCTGTAGCTCGTGGGCTTCATCGCCCACCCCAACCCTCAGATTCGCCAGGTCGCCGTTGAGAATTTGGTGCCCTACTCAATCGCGGAGCCAAATGTCTTCAAGGCCGAGCAACTCCAGCCCATTAAGCATCTTGGATTCCTGGTCCGAGATCATCCAGTGAGTCAAGATCGTTAGTAAGATAAGAAAAGAAGAATGTAGTCTAATGAGCTTTACAGAAAATATCCGAGCATGCTGTCACCATTCTCGTCAACTTATCTGGCGACCAAGAGGTGCTCAAGAAGCTAGCAACAGACGAGAAGTTCCTAGATCTAGTGTTCCAACGGATAGTGGTACGCTTGAGGCTGCCAAAGGGATCATGCGTTCGTGAGCACCAGCTGACCCTACCAACAGGACCCAGAGGATCCCAATGCCAACCTCCTAGCTATGCTCCTTGCAAACCTTACCAAATGGGATAGCTTCAAAGACTTTCTCAAGAGGAAACAGCAGGCGCCAGAAGCTCTTGGCTCCGATGATGTTGTTCTCAACCAGCTTATGGACCTGTTCGTCAAGGGCCAGGACGGCACCTACAACAAAAAGGCAGACTTTGACTACCTAGCCTACGTCTTTGCAGACCTCGCCAAGCACGCCGACATTCGAAGTTACTTCCTCCAGGCTCAAAAATACGACGGCGTCATTCCCCTGACTAAGCTCAAGGTCTTTACCGAGCATAAGTCCGACATACGGCGCAAGGGAGTTGCCAGCACCATCAAGAACGTTGCTTTTGAGATATCAGCCCACCCGTCCTTTCTCTCCGAAGACGAGATCAACATCCTACCCTACATCCTTCTCCCCATCATGGGCAATGAGGAGTACGACGTGGACGAGACCATGGACATGCTGCCAGATCTACAGCTGCTGCCTCCGGATAAGAAGCGCGACCCGGACAACCAGAACGTGCAGACGCATGTTGAGACGCTGACGCTATTGACGACGGCGCGGGAGGGCCGTGAACTTATGCGTCGCGTCAAGGTTTACCCCGTTATCCGTGAGACGCACATGAGGGTCCAGGACGACGGTGTTCAGGAGGCTTGCGACCGGCTGGTACAAGTGTTGGCGCGTGACGAAGCAGACGAGAATGGTGCTGAAGGCGCTACTGAAGGAGATAAGGGACGGGTGGAGGAGATAGAAGATGAGGATGATCAGCTTGTCGAGGTTTAAAGTATCCTGATTACGGTCAGGCTTAGTATTATTGGGTGCAAGAGATGATCGGAATGGTGTTGGATATTATCCGACATACTCAAAAGTAACGTATATAGATTTGATTGTGAAAGTAGAAGGACTAGACGTCTGCGAGCTCCCAGTTCCCAATGAGTTGAATAGTCTGTTCTTAATGCCAAATACACAGCAGAGCTCGGGGGTATATATCCTATTGGAGAGGTTGTACTATGTAATAGCTCTAACAACTTCATATCGAGCTAGTTAAGTAGAAATATCTCAGGCATTTCAGGGTGTTGACAAGAAACAACCATTTCACGGCGTATATCACTTATATCCTAACTCTTCCCCGGCCACAATTATATATCAAGCGGCTCGCTTGGTGCGTGTCGAATATCCCATCCCATCTATGAAAAAGAATGTCCGCCGCCCTACGCTATATGGTCCAAGTTGATTCATCAATTTCCCACCAACCAGGAGCAGAATCTCATAACCCAACGCCGTTAGACAGTCATCACGCTTATATCTACTTCGACTTGCCCATGTCTTCCTCGCTCTCGACAAACATGCTCTTCCTAAGCGGACTCGTGGAAGATTTTGCAGAGA
The DNA here is from genome assembly GCA_017140175.1 of Fusarium staphyleae. NCBI lineage: Eukaryota > Fungi > Ascomycota > Sordariomycetes > Hypocreales > Nectriaceae > Fusarium > Fusarium staphyleae. The sequence goes on from JADDON010000379.1 coordinate 15,062, forward strand.
TGTAGTCCTGGCCTGGCGAGTCCTCTGCCGTAGGCGGGGATACAGGTGTTTGCTCTACAGGAGGCGATCCCGGTCCAGGCTCCAATGGCGGCGACGGCAAGACAGCAGACTCGGGTCTGCCAGACAGTGATGGTAGCTGGCCGTCGTCGCTTCGGGGACTCACTGGGCTAGCCCCGAGATTTCGAAGCTGGGCAGCATCTCCCTCGGATACTCCAGATATATCGGAGGTTATGCGAGAATGGCCCGCTGTCGGAGAGTCGGGGCTTGAGGCTTGCTGTGGCCCAGTTGAGCGCGAGACGGTACTGGCGTGTTCTCCCATAGAGAACGAGCTATAGGAAGGGTTGGTTGTCGACCTGGACCTTTGTCCGGGAGCAAAATGGGAGTGCTTCTGTATGATGTCAATAGGCGACAGACCCGTATCGTGGAGCTCGGCTGGTGGTGACGTGTCTGTTTCCAATCAGTAACCGTTCATCCGCTAGAGAAAAGCGCGACGTACCAGGCATCTCGTGAACTTGGGTATCATCCATCTCAGCGGGAGCAGAAGGAGTGTCAGATCGCGATGGTGATCTGACAGCCCTAGCCGCAACAAGATGTGCCATCTCGGGACTTTTTGGTGTATCGTCAGATGTTGTGACTGTCGGCGTCTTTTCCACGGTTTGACCTCTCATCCATGAAATGATACGCATGCCTGCATCCTCAGTTCCATTGTCGCTGGAACGGTTCTTGAAAATCTTGCGGCGGCGCCAGAGACAGAACACGACGAGAACACCAGAAACAAGCATGAGGCCAAGAACAACACCTAGAACTGGCGCAACCCACTTAGGAAGACCAGATCCACCGCCGTTGCCGCTATTCCCATCGTTATCGTTGCCATCCTCTATATCAGGCCGGCCTGTAGAAGTTGCTTTTCCATATGGCCAATACGTTGTAATCTTGTCCGTATCATACCCAGTGTCAAAGACCTTACCGAGAGCAGAGGTAGCCCAGCCAGATGCTGGTGCTGTGACTGTTGCGCCTCCTGCAGCATCTCCTCCGATCTGGGACTGGATCTTTTCGTGGACACCGTAAGATTCACTATACTTGGTCGGGTCGTATTCCTCCATCCACTCGCCACTGGTGACGTTGAATAGCACTACCGGGCCTTTGTCAAGGCAGGTAATGGCCTGGCCGGGCTGAGACGTGTAACCACCAAAGATCATCATCTGGTCTGGGTATGGCAAGAAGCACTTGTGTCCGGCTCTAGCATGAATAGGCTTTCCTTCATTGATCTTGATCCAGGTGAAGGATGGAACCGAGAGAGCCCAGACTTCATCACTAAAAGGGTCCGTCAGATGGATTCCATCGAATCCGCCATAGTAGTAGATGTTGAAGCTCGAATAATCTGAAGCTGGGGCGACCACGGCACAACCACGTGCCAGAGCACCTGGACCGTCCTCGGTCTCTTGCTTGTACCACTTATCGTTGGCAATATCGTAGACATCGATCGTCTGCATGAACTCGGGGCTTTCCTTCTCCTACAATGGCAAAGGGTCAGCATTTGTTGGCAAGTATTCTCGAAAGCAAAACCCTCAAGTGTATTTCGATGACTTACACTTGCTTCTTCATCCGGCGACTTGTGGCTTCGCCCTGACCATTCGGGGTACACAACGCCGCCGAGCACAACTAGAATTCCTTTCTCGCCGACGGGGACCCAAACAACCTCTGCATTGGAACGACCCTTGACGCTGCTAGGGAGTGTCGTGTTGGACCATTCCTCTCGAAGCTGTTCCTCCATATTGAGAGTGATCAAAGTGTCGGAGACGTTGGTGGCCTTGTTGTCACGATTGTTTGTGAAGAAGGGCCCCCGAGTCTCAGACCTAAGTCCGGAAAAGTACCACGCCAAATTCTCTGACGGTGCATTCGCGGCTCCTCCATAGGCAACATATCGAGTAACGCCCTTGCTGAGCTTCTTGTCAACGAACCCCTTGTCCCATAGAGGCTTGTCAGGGCCATACGCGTAGGCCTGATATCCCAGTAACTCGTCCGATTCTGGGGTGTCGTAAAGATCTTTGTTCTCAAGCAGATCACCACCATAGAGGAAGAACTCGGCATCATTGGCCATCATGGCACCGTCGAGGTAATTAGGTGCGGCGCCATTGCTGTTTCCTTCGCCTCCACGAGCCTTAGATAAGGCCCCATCCAAGAGAATCTTGGTGACATTGGTGGTTGAGTCGAACGGAGTACTCAAGTTGAAATTAAGAATAACCCCGGCATTATTGCCTTGTGATGTTAGACACTGCATATAAAACGACATCGCGATATGACCTACCGCTATCGATGGTTGCTCCTGTTGTGCCATCATTCATGCGTGGCAGCCATCTAATATCACCGCCATCCAGATACACCATATCCCGGATGATAGCAGCTATTCATGTATCAGAGGGACTCATTTGTAACTTGAGGAACAACTTTACCTCGTGGTTGCGTCCAGACACAAATCTCAGTGCTCACTTGGTTGTCCTCCCAGTTGGAAAACTGAGCGATGGCAGGGTCTGCGGCCACGGCCAGCAAAGCCCAAACTGCACCGTTTCTAAGCATCGTGATTGCGGTCTAAACGATCTCTAGATACAGTCGTTAGACGTGGGCGTTTGAGAGAAATTAACTGCAGGGAAATGCTGGTGGAGCATGGCTTGTCTGTGACCCAAGGATACTGAAGAGTTCGCCTCCAGCACCGGCAGAGGCGAGCCAAGTAGCTTCCGAGGGAGACGATCGAAGGTCGCAAGACAGATGGCGACTCTGCTTTGGGAAGGTATGTTTTCAACGAACAAAGGCAGAGGCAAATCTGGAATCAAGGGCCCCAGAGGCGTCAAAGCGTCTTGAATCTAGACAAGACGTAACCCGACGAGCGAAAGCCACGAGTCGTACTAGTCACAAATGGAAGCAGCTGAATAGCAAAGCCAAGTTGGCCGTTGGGTAACGGACCCGATTAGGATGTAACTTGATTATGAGGCCCTGGGGGAGGGAATTAACCCTCCGGCGTGGGCATTTGCCACTTGAGCAGCTGGATATCGGGAAGAATGGGAGGTATAGGGCTGAGAAGATCAGGTATTATTGCATGCTTAAACAAGAGCCCACCCTCTTGACATCCTTCCCCTCATGCATCGGAAGACACTACTTTGGGTAAGTTGTTGCGGCGAATGGGACATCATCGGCCATTGGCCATCCACGTTGCGGTCACAACCTGAGGCTGGGCCAGCTAGTCAGCCTCAACTGCTTGGGGCCTGATATGCTCCAGGTGGATTTCATAGGAGGTGGAAGTACTTTTGGACCCACGATGCCCTTGTGGATATCTCTACTCCGTATAGAAGAGCGCTGACCTCGGATTTTCTGCAGGGATTTTCATCTTGTGGCCGGGTATCACCACTTGGAGCCATGCTAGGCTGGACACATGGCAATGCTCTAGACCAGAGAGGCGAGTTTCTGCGAACAGCGGGTCTCATGCTGACTTACATCGGTTATGGAAAAAGATGGACAGCCAAGGCGGATCACAGCACCTCTGTATGCGGGAAGCAACGCAGGCGGCTGAGGTCGACGAGACGACAATAGGTCGATGGCGTCCTATTGTGACTGCGAAGGAGAACAGCCGTCGCCCAATGGCCCGAGCTTATCTTGATGGTTGCGATCGTAGCAATCTGGTAAGAGTTGCAAGTTTCTCTGTCATGTTGGTTTAGATCGGTTGTTAAGCGACGTCCGGAAACACAGAAACGATGATGGATGATGACGATCGTTAACGGCGGCAGGACAAGTCCAGCTGCTACGAAGGAACTGAAGATACTGTACTCCGTACTCCGTAGGGAAAGAAACATACAAAAGTCCTTTACAAGGAACGTTAGGGTAAACAACCAAGACGGTTGGGCTTGGGGCTGGTTGACATGGTCGATCTCACCACCCTTGCTAGAAATAAGCACTGGCACATGTCGAGAGCCGCCGGGTGACGGTGGAGAAACAATGCATATGTAGAAGGGCGATTTAGCCCCCATTAGCACACCTTCAAGCCTCAGCAAATCCCAGGAGACATCACTCGATTTGGGTATCATCGTGTAATAGCGTTACAAGGTAGCAAGGGTTGGTGTTGAGGAGGGTAAGCTGGCTAGGCTCAGCCTGCCGTGCCTTTCGCCGCTGCACCTCGATGCAGGCTATCGAGGCCCCCGCAGTGAACGGACAGGTACTCCATGTAAAGTCGCGCATTAGACCGAGGTCGTACCATGAAGGTGGTGACACGAAGCAAGGGAGGGGAAATCTGAATAGCATGGGGCTTGAGGACAAAGAAAAGGCCAAGGTTGATGAATGAATGAATACAAGAAGTGATGGGCGATAATTGATCCGAGCACCAGGGAGACGGGCTCCCATGACTTGAAGCTTGCCCTTCGGGGCAACTATGATCCACAGGGCTGGGCTGAATGAAGTTCCGCCTGGCTTCGGCGGGGGCTATCTCTGTCTAACCAATCAAAGCACATCTCGCCCTGACCGAAAGATGGTGGCGCCTGCCTGTCCGCCGTTGTAACTCACTAGTCCGAAAGGGTCAGAGCCTACCGCCAATTCTCAACCTCCTCTCCACACTGCTTCCTCACATCTTTCCATCTTCCATCCGCGGTCTACGGCCCTACAATCCCGTTGCAGCGTGTTTGCTTGGCTTCAAGCCTCAAAGCATCTCGTGGGTAGTTCCCAGCCTATACTTCACTTTGCCCACAATTCGCCGTGGCTGCCAACGTCGGTCAAACATGCTCTGTCGTCCTCGAGAAGCCCGCCTCATAAGAGCCACAGCATCAATGGCGTACTGCTGGACGCAGATTTCATGCCTATCTTTGGCTCAAAGTGTGGGCTTCAGCAATGTCACTGTTGCTGCTCGACTCGCCGATCTTAGACCTCCAGGTTGAGGCTCCGAGAACGCACTCGAGCACTTCCCAATCAGTTCCTTCATCCGGTATATGTAAGTTCGCAACATGCTACCAGCCCGCCATCAGAGCTACGCTGGGGGTATTAGTTGGCCTGGACGTGGCGATGTCGATGCAATTTCGCGTCGTCGTAAGCAACTATGATGTCCTGTATTAATAGATGGTGATGTGGTGCGATGACTGTCACTCCTCCGCCGTTTGCCGGCATACGGATAGAGCTACGGAGTACTCCGTACAGTACTTCCCAATGCCAAAGTATCGGGTCAAGGTCCTTGTCCAAGCGGACCTCTTTTCTCCCTCTAGCTGGGACCACCTGCTAGGCCGTGCTGCTTGCTCAAGTTGGTCATATTGTACGCGCCCCATTTGCACCCTGGTCTTCTACACAGCCATGCTCGCTGCATGTGCGATCTTCTCCAAAATGCAGGGTTACTCATGCTATCGTTCAAGGAAAGTCATCTTGGCCAAGGTACCCACAGAGTCATCCAGCGCATTTAGCTCCATGCTGCCCTCACACCCGGTCAATGGATCTTTTGTGTTGTTCCTAGCCCTTTGTCCCAATTATTTCTTCCTCGGCGTCTCTTCCCATGTCAAGAGGGTAAGCTCTCTAACTTGAGCTTACGCTTGGCTGGTCGTGTTTGATTACCTTCTTGTCTTCAACATCGCTTCGGTATCCTAGTGAACCAGAACCACAATTATATCGAGCCGCAGCCCGGTGTCCCTTCTCGCCCGCTTCCTGCTGTGTAGGCACACCGGAGTGGCTTGTAGAAGCGGAAATTATAGCCAATGCGGATTCCGATACAAGTGTTACCAGTCAGTCGCGTCACCGGCACTCGGTAGGGCTACCTCGCACTCTCAGCCTAGGTTGTCTATCCTATATCAGGCATCCGCCGCCTTACACCAACTCAGCAGTTCATATTGTCTATATTGTTCTTGGTCAATTCTGACACATTTGGATGAGAAGATTTGGACTCGGACCCTCGTTCTCATACCGCGCTCGCTAGTAGAAACACACAAACCTGGCTTAATTCCCTACTCACTGGCCTGTTCCAAGGCATATTAGTCGGCTATGCGTCTGCTGGTGATGCTCGGCGCCCTGGGCGTTGCGGCTGTCGAGTCTGCAACGCTCGAAGCAGCAGATGAAGGCGCCGGCTACATCACTCAGGCACCCCCTCAAGATGTAATCGACACCGAATACGATGCGGCATCAGTTTCGATAACATCGAGCGATCCTTCCAACAGCCAGGCAGGGAGTTACAGCAACAACGGCCCACTGCCCAGCTCTTCAACCTCGGAGTATGTCCACGAAACCGTTTTCGAAGTTTACAACGCCGAATGCGGATGCATGGTAACTTCAACTGGCTATGCAACGCTTACCATTACTTCCATCTATCCGATTACCACAACTTCAACCACTGACGGCGGTTACATTCCCAATCCGCCCGTCACTACGACAAGTTCGAGTGAAACTAGTTCCAACACACCAACTACCACCCCCACTACAACTTCGAGTAGTAGCAGCTCCGATACATCGGCCAGCCTTGAAACAACATCGACTGAGACCACTTCGACTGAAACAACTTCAGCTGAAACTACCTCGACCGAGACAACTTCGACTGGAAATACATCGACTGGAACGACTTCAGCTGAGACCACCTCGACTGGATCCTGGTACGAATTTCTTTCCAGCTTTTGATACTTTGCTAACTTTCAGACAGCAACGCAGAAACAGTTCAGTGAGTTAAATACAACTTTGATGACATGGAATCTTGTAATGTGCTAACTTGAACAAGTCATACTGTCACCTCTTGGAGAACGACCACCGTATGTTATTGAATCGTTCCGCCAAGCTTTAGCTAACTCATTCTAGGAAACTGCCTATGGCGGACCCCCGGTAACAGTAACTGAGTCGGGCTCAATCACAACAGTGACCGAGACGGGCTCGATTACAACAGTGACCGAGTCCTGCACGGATGGTACTGTGACTGAGTCCTGTGCAACCCAGTCAGTGACTGGATCTATCACCACAGTCACAGAATCATGCACTGCCGATACAGTCACCGAATCTTGTACGGACGGTATCGTAACAGAGTCATGTACAATCGAAACTGTGACCGGATCTTGCACAATTCAGACAGTTACAGAGACCGGGGAAACGGTCACGATAACCGGATCCGTGGTGACGCAGCCAGGAGTGACGGTTACTAGGGATGGCGAGACCGTAACTAGGGACGGTCAGACCGTAACTAGAGATGGTCAGACTGTGACTAGGGACGGTCAGACCGTAACTAGAGATGGTCAGACTGTGACTAGGGACGGTCAGACCGTAACTAGAGATGGTCAGACTGTGACTAGGGATGGCCAGACTCTGACTGTACCTGGCGAGACGGTTACGGCACCAGGAGAGACAGTCACAGCTCCCGGAAGAACGGTCACGGAGCCCGGCAGAACCGTTACCGAACCTGGCAGGACTGTCACGGAGCCCGGCAGGACTGTCACTGAGCCTGCAAGGACGGTCACTGAGTCGGGTAGAACCATTACCTTACCAGGCACAACATACACCAAGCCCCCCAGGACCGTGACTGAACCAGGCAGGACTATCATTCAGCCCGGAAGAACGATTACCGAGCCTGGCTCGGATGACACTGTAACAGTCCCTGGCCAAGACAGAACAATCACCGTTCCTGGACAGGAGAGAACCATTACGCTGCCTGGTGAGCGAACGGTGGTCACCGTCTCTGGACAAGAGCGGACTGTTACACTCCCTGGTGAGCGGACTGTTGTGACCGTTTCTCCAGACCAGGAAACTGTGACAAGGGATGGAAAAGTCACTATTCTGCCGGGAAGCACTGTGATATCCGTCATCACTCAGCAGTTGCCAGCAGAGACCTTGACAGTCACAAAGGACGGCGAACCCGTTGTATCGGTCGTCCCAGGCCCTACCAGAATCTACACAGCCACGCTGACAATCGGCGAAACTGTCAGAGAACCGCCAACGACTGTCACTGTTTCACCCAACTTTGACGTTACCCTTTGCCCGAAGCCTACGGGAAGGTCTGCTCCCCTGGATCCCAAGTCAAACCTCACCTTTGGCTGCGAGCCTGGCTACGTCTGCAATCCTCCCAAACCTGCTTGGTGTAACTTCTGGGCTGAGCCACCATCAGAAGACTATCTGTGTGAGCCAGAGTACTGTATCCCTGCTCCTCCATTTGAGAAGGTGAAGTGGCGCAAGGGTGAGACCGGCTACTATCCGCCGACTTTTGGTTATTTCAATCTGAACCCTGAGGCTTTTGGTCTCTCGTACGACATTTTCGAGAAACACGTCGTTGAGACGTACAAAGATGGCAAAATCGTCACCTTTTCGACTGGCAACTGGGCCTCTCAGGCAACCCTGACTGATTGGCCACAGACCACGACCTCAGTGGCAGAGTCTTACGACGACACTCCCAGCCAGAAGAATCGTCGTGGAATGCACATGTTTAGAAAGCGAGATACTACACCTGCGGTCTGCTACCCCGATTGTGATGGCGCTCTCAAGATAGCGCTTTCAACCGGAAAGTCAAGCAAACTCTGCGCGGAGGGTTCTTCGTTCCAGAGCAGTTACCAGATGTGCTCAGACTGCATCGGCGACAACGAGGATGTGACCAAGGACACTATCAAAGACTACGTCGAGCCTGAATTCTCGCAGTTCATAAACTACTGTGTTGGAGAGGACACTTCTGAAGCCACGGAGACTGATTCTGGTCCTGAGTCCGCTGTCACTGAGGAGCCTGTTGTAGAGACGACGAGCCAGGTTGACGCCAGCAACGACGGATTCAGTGCTCTGACTACTGCTGGGCCTACTACGGACGAGTCTGAGCCAGAGTCGACCACGGATGAACCTGAGCCTGCGTCAACTTCCAACGAATCTGAGACTGAGGCTGAACCCACCTCGACACAAGTAGAACAGACCACGCAAGAGCCCGAGCCAACCTCTGGGGCTACTACAGGGGAGGCAGAGCCAACATCTGGTGAGGCGGATTCAGCCTCCGACGAGCCTGAGCCCACTTCAACCGAAGCAGAACAAACCACGGACCAAACCCAGCCAACATCCGAGGTCACTACAGATGCGTCAGTGCCAACCTCCACTGAGGCAGACGAGACCGCAGGAGAGACTACAGACGCATCAGAGCCTACTTCTACCGGAGCACAGTCAACAGGGGATGAGTCTATTACGGCCACTGAAGACTCGCAGCTCAGTACCACTGAGGTATCAGCCAATGGATCATCTGCTTCCGAGCGCACCGAAGAGCCCACTGCAACAGATGATAAGACGACAGCTGAAGAGACATCAACCGACGGGTCTGACAACTCCGAAGCTGGTGAGTCCACTACTGCAACTGTTACTGCTGCTGATGGTGTCGTAACTACTGTGACTTCATCGCTTGAAGACTCCGAGGTTGACGCAGTTTCCACTGCAACAGCAACGGGGACTGATGCAGACTCTACTGTAACGGGAGCAGACGCTTCCAAGTCTGATGCAACCGATACTGATGCTGCTTCCACTGCAACAGGTACGGGTGGCGTCGTAACAGACGCGACCAAGACAAATACTGTTAAGACGACGGCTTCTCAGCCCGAGGCTTCCGGCACCAACGCTTCAGAGACTGATGCCTCCGCTCAAGGTAACGAGGCTACCGATGCGGCCGAGTCTCGATCACGCCTCGAAACACGGACTTCAGTCCCTCCTTCTGCGACGACGACACCTGCAATCGTGGAAGCAGCGGCATCTCGCGTTACTGCGAGCTTCGCCACCTTCGTCGCCCTTCTCTCCATGGTGGCGATACTGATTGTCTAGTTCAAGGACAAGATACCTTTTTTTTCACAATTCATCTCGATCATTCACAGTCATGCGTATTTAACGATTAACATGTTTATATATTTATCCTTCGCGAACACTCCTCAATATACATGTATGCGTATCTATTTACGAACTTTGGCTGTTATCACGACACTCTTTTCGGCGCATCATGGGAAACATCTAGAATAGGCATGGATTGATACCCTTACACTCCTTTAAGCATGGGACACGATGGACTTGGGTTTGGGGTTTGACACAGGGGTTACGAGTGACGGGGCTTAATAGGGATGAGACTGTTGTATGGTATATAATGCCAATGATGAGACGCCGGTTTGGCGACTTGAATCTTGCAAATTTGTCTACTTTATGTCCAGTATAACTTTGATATTTCGTAGCCATCCCCCCCCCCCAGCGAACGATTGCCAATAGTCTTCTAATCCAAGCCAAAAGATAACGCCTTGTCTTACTATTCCCGCTATACTGTTCTCTTGATGTAAGAACTCCTGGTCACGATCAGCATTCTACACCAGACACTTCTATACTTATGCCGGACTCACCATCAACCCATTGCTTCACCAATCCCTCAGTCCCAGTCCCCTCCGTCTGGAGTCGAGGGGCTCATCAAAGGTGCCCTCCTCCAGCGTAGCGGGGTCAGCGATCTCTGGCGGCGTCGTCGTCGACCGCCGACGGGGAAACAGCAGGCCCTCCCAGAAGCCGGCGATGCGCTCTGCATTCGGAACGGGGACGACGAAGGATGCGAATGTTATGCCGAGCATTGTGCTTTTTGTTTTTTTGTGAGTTGTGGATGGAAAGCGAGGATTAGCACGAACCCTTGATGTATACTTATACAATTCCAGTAGTAGCTCTTATGGCCTATATTATACAATTCCAGTTTTGAATCTACTCGCCGTCTCGTCTTTTGCCGGAATGGGGGCAAATCTGGTTTCTGCGTGGCCGCAAATGGCGGAGATCCCCGTGTCAGTGGGAGAACTCAAAATCACATCTATCGAGCTTGTAGAGTCGTGGTCTAGATGGGACATGTCAGGGGTGTGGACGCCTTGTGAGGCTTGGTGGCTTGATCTCAACGCCTCTGTACCTATACCAGGATAACTACTGTATGCTAGACGACTGCTTGGAATGGAGATGCAGGGCGAGACTGTAGAAGATCGGACTAGTCAATGTACAGTACTGTAACTACTATCAGTTAAATCGTCCATGGCTTGCGCTTTGTTCCTGGACACGTATCAAGTCAAGTCATGACAGCTCAGAGTTTCAACAAGAATTGCACCGTGATGCTGCATTATTATCATTCTCATTAGGAAGAAAATCCAGGACCTCCAAATTCATCATTTCTCAATGCCGTCGTTCCTCTTGTTCATGCTCGTCGACATGAAAGCATTCAAGTGTTGGCTACCAGCCATCATCCAATCCGTGTTCCGATCCAACATAATCACCAAGTCATGCATGCGTGTCTCATTCCACAACCAGTCCCTCGAGCACGCGCATTGCTTTTGAGCCCTCGCTCTCGAACCGGTTGACGATAGACTCGCACTCATGCTTGAGCTTCTTCTCGGCCTCTGCGGCGTTGTGGCTAATCCACTCCTGCACCGTCATCTGCTTCTCGGGTGACGTCAAGTTTTGGCCCTGTTTCAAGAATCGCTCCGTGCCATTCTCCTTATCCGAATTAGTATGTGGTGATCCGAGTATATTCTCGAGATCTAGTTCTGTCCATGGCGTTGTGCTGCGAAGACCTGCAATCACGTTGCGCTTAGATGGGGACCCCCGCGTAGGAGTAGTCGCAACTGGCGCAAGTGCAACTCGCGTCGGGTTGGTGCTGGCCATGGGTTTTGACGACGGTGGCTGATTCTCGGCGTCGGAGGATTGGGGGGATTGAGACGGCGAGATCGCTGCTTGTCGAGCCGACGGCGCGGGCGAGATAATTCTTCCTGGTGTAGAGGGCGGGTTCGCCAGATGAGCGGAGCTGGGCCGTGGTGAAGAGGCCGTATGTCGTGCAGCGGCCGATGGTCGCGGCGATTCAAACGATACCACGGGAGCAATGGCACGTTCTTCTTTTGGCCCTTCGGAAGAATATACCTCAACGTCTTCTTGCATGCGTTCTTCCAGTGGTTGCGTAAATGGCTGAGTCGCCTCTTGGCTTGCCTCAACTTCCATCGACTTCCGAGCCTCCACTGACTTCTTGGACGGGCGCCCTCTGCCGCGCTTAGGAGGTGCATCACCAGGTTGGCTTTCTTCAGCACCGACAGATGTCCGAGAAGCCAATGATGCTTTGGAAGGACGACCACGGCTACGCTTTACTGGCGCTTCTTCGGGTGTCTCACTGGGGGTCGCCAGAGGGGCCTCCACTAGTTCGAGCTCATCGGCAGACCCTTGGGAAGCCAACGATGCCTTGGACGGTCGTCCACGGCTCCGCTTGTTTGCGCTCGAGCGAGCAGTGGTAGACTTCTTCAAAACCGTGTCTGTGCTGGCCAAGCTATCCTCATGGGCTGTCTCTTCCACGTGAGGTTGTGTTGTTGAGGGAGCAGCCTCCTCTTGGGCGTGTTCGGCCTCCTGTACTTCTTCGGGAACATCATGTTCATCCTCGACGGGCTCAGCAACAGCCTCCGTCTTCTTCGACTTGGTTTGTTTCGACGCCTTTAGAGTTCCGGCCTTTCGCCCTTTCTTGGGAATTTCCAGTTCTTGAACCTCGGGTTCCGCCTCGGCTTCACCCTTTGACTCAACCTCCAATATAGGCTCGGGCTCAGCATCAGCCTCCGGCTGCTCCTCAGATTCTGGCTCGTCAACTTCCATTTCGGCCTGCAAAGCTCTCAGCTCGTCATCAACGTCCGCATCATCCACTTCTGCTGGCTCAGGGTTGAACATAGCGTAGTCCTGCGACTCCGGAGCAGACTCAGCCTTCGATTTAGATGATTTCGATCCCTTGTCCTTCTTGGTCTTTAACCTCTCCGAGTCGGAGTCAACCGTGATCTCTTCATCGTCAGTGAAATGCCTCTCCAGGTCCGCCTCGAGCTGGCGCTCAATCTCGTCATCGTCTGGGAAAGACCCAGGGGCCGCCTCGACGGCCACTGTAGCCACTTCGGACGCGATAGACGTTATAGAAGCTTTGCGCGTAGACTTAGCAGTAGGCTTTTTGGTCTTCTTTCGCCCCGCCTTCTTAGGAGCTGAATCTTCCTCCATTTCCACATCCTCAGGATGTTCCGAGGTCGTATCATTCACTGCAACGCTGCCACCGCGCGTTCGCGTCACTCGTTTCTTGGGGGCTGGAGCTTCCGAAATGGATACACTTGCATCATCCATCACCATACTGTGTCGTTTCTTCCCTCGGGAAGGCTTTGCTGGCGGGTCCTCCTCTTCTAATGACGCTTCCGCGTCTTCCACGGGCACTTCCTTCTTGGCTTTCGTCTTGCGTCCCTTTACGGCGGTGGCTTTTCGTGTCTTTGACTTCTTGCCGCCTTGTGCTGTTGCGGTTGAGCCAGTGGTTAAGACGCTATCTTCCGGGCCGGCGATGGATTCATTGACAGATGGTGCCTCCGAAGTGGCAATCGATTGAACAGAGAGACGCGAAGCCTTCGATGCGCGTCCAGTCTTTGTACGTCCTCCTTTCTTTGCAGGTTGCGACTGGTCAACCAAAATGAAAAATGGGCAGTCGGGTGATCGGTTATAGTGCTCGTCACTGATTGCATGTCAGAAAAGGCGCGGAATCGTTGCGCTTGCAATACTCACAGTGGCTTGTCACCAGGCTCCCAACCATCAAGAGCCAGCTGGCAATAGGCGCAGGTTGCCATGTCGTCCGAATCCTCGGTGGGTGTATACTTCCATCCTGCATCGACCAGCTGCTTCGTCTTACACTTCCAGCCCTTCTTGGTATCATGCGGCCATCTGCCAGCAAACGTCGCTTTCCTAGCCTCCTTCATGTATGGCTGGTTAGGATCCTCTTGCGCATAGTCTCCCACCTCGGCCTCGATCGCAGCAACGACGGCCCAGCCGCACTCGGGGGCATGTGTAAGGTGCTCAATCAGGGGATCGTCGCCTGCCTCCCAGCCATCAAGGCCTTTATGGCACAGGAAGCAAATGGCATTGTCGGGGTTCTCCGGAGTGGGACTGAAAAAAAGTCCAGCGCGAGCGAGCTATCCATAAATTAGCATGGGACAAGACTGTGCAGAGAAATGCGTACCCTCGCAGGCGCGATGTTTTTATGCGGCCAGCTAAGGGCTTTGGTGCCTTTCCCGCTGGCTGTAGACCCTCGCTTCTTTGCGCTCTTATGAAAGGAAGACAGACGGCTCTCGTATGTTATGTATTGATCAGTAACGTCGTCGAACGACATGGTTGTGATAATTGTACGCGTTGCAGCGCGAGCGGTTGAGTGTATCGAGGGTTAAGACGCGATGTCGGTGAGGAAACATGCGGCAGGCGCAACGGCGGTGTGAGAGGAAAAAGTCAAATTAAATTCGTGAGCATTTCAGGTTCCAAAGACTCATTCGAATATGTCCATGCGCGTCCAACAGCAGGTAGAAGTGATGTAGAATTGTGATGGGAAGAGCGTTGTTTGGAGAGGAATTGATTGATGCGCGCAACGATAACTTAACTTAGGCCTGCGATCCGGCATTGGCTAAGTGTGGGTCCAGGCGCGTTTGTTTACCTTGGTGGGTCAGCCAAACAGACCTCCGCCATGGCTTTACTAACGTTACAGATGAAACGTGGAGCGGATAGAGCCGGATCATCAGAGTAATTATCAACGTACGGAGTAGTTATATTTGAATCCCATAACCGGGTATCCGTGCCGGATCACGATTATCATCATTAGAAAGCTAGGCATTGACCAAGTCGCAGCCAGCGATGAATATCATCTTGTACTATTCGTCATTGCGTCTCGACTTCCCGCACTGCTTACTCATTACAACCAGAAGCTTTACCGCAAGGCTAGGAGTTGTTGACTTGATAGATAAATATACACCAACAACCTAACGTTAGAAGGTAGTCTACAGCTTCCCGGCAGCATTCAATCCTCGCTCACCATCCACCAAGATGCACCATCCTTCATGACCCTGACCTCCATCGCCAGCAACAACGGCTTCGAATGCCCCCTGCTCGTTGACAAACTTGAGAACATCGTCATCGAAGCTTCCAGGCTGCAGCCAGACAGACGGTATGCCCGACTTCTTGGCCTCCTGCAGCGCCTTGAGAGTTACTGGAGGTGGGGTGATGAATGATATGGACGTTTGCTTAGGGTTAGGAAGTGCCGTCACGTTGGGGATCGTAGTATGGTCCTTGCCCAAGGCCGAAATAGATGCCGACCCCGGGTTAATAGGAGTCACTGGTAAGTCATGATGAAGGTACCAGGCAAACACTGTCATACAAGTAAGCGATTAGCACAACATGGTGACTGTCCATGAGTGAGGTTGTATCACCTCGATGGCCAAACTTGGCAGGGTTTGAGCTAGCGCCAACCACTGCAAAGGCCGACGACGAGAAAAACTTGCGAACAGAAGCTTCGGTCGTCATCTTGAAACGAAAATGTGTGTTTGACTTGTCGATTGAGTTGTTTTGTCTGTTCTGGTATGTCAATCGTTGACCGAGGTATCCGTAGCGAAGTTGGAGATTCCGATATCACCGAAGGAGTTGCGGGGCTCCGAACAGGACCCGATCGCCCTTAAGTACTCTGTAGTTGCGTCACAACACCAACCCCAATGCTGGGAATTATAAATCATACTGATTCTACTTGTAAGGTCTTGCTTGGTTCTTGAGCAATTTAGAGACAACTATTGCGAGGTGACTAGTTTACCATAATCACAACAATGTCTGTATTTGGGTAAGTGACTTGCTTCATGACGGATTGTTGCATCTTCTTTGAGGCCATCCGAGGGAACTAATTAACACCACTGTAGAAGAGCAACCTTTTCTGCAGCAGGGTATGCGGCAGCGAGGCCAACATATCCTTCAAGTCTGTACAAGACCGTACTGGGATATTACAACAAAAGCAACACATCTGGCACACTCCTTGACTTGGGATGTGGCCATGGAGTGGCTGCCAAAGAGCTAAGCCCCAGCTTTACCAAAGCCATTGCAATTGATCCCAGTGCCGGAATGATTAAGCAAGCAAAGCAGTCAACTCCAGAACCCAACATCTCGTTTCGCCAGGGCACTTCTGAGGACTTATCCTTTCTATCTGACAACTCGGTAGATCTGGTTGTATCCGGACAGGCAGCGCATTGGTTTGATTACACCAAAACTTGGCCCGAACTGTCCAGGGTAGTAAAGTCGGGCGGATCGCTCGCCTTCTGGGGTTACAAGGACAACATCATCATTGGACATCCGCAGACAAACAAGATCTTTGATCAGTTCTGCTACAGCCAAGGAGACGTCGTTTCGCCTGGCTTGGAAGGCATGAACCAGTACTGGGAGCGTCCTGGGCGAGACATTCTCCGAGATCTG
The DNA here is from genome assembly GCA_017140175.1 of Fusarium staphyleae. Taxonomy (NCBI): domain Eukaryota; kingdom Fungi; phylum Ascomycota; class Sordariomycetes; order Hypocreales; family Nectriaceae; genus Fusarium; species Fusarium staphyleae. The sequence continues at coordinate 31,283 of JADDON010000379.1, forward strand.
CTACGGTCGGTTGAGCCCCCTGAGTCTGACTGGGAGGGCGTGAAGAGAATCGCATACGACGTCGATAAAGACACGACCGACGTTGCGGGCCCGGAGACGGCGTGGATGAGGAAGAAGCTCAATTTGGGGCAGTTTGAGGCTTATGTACGAACCTTTAGCTCATATCAGGGCTGGATGGATGCGCACCCAGACAAGAAGAGCCGCGCTGAGGGCGGCGAGGGAGACGTTGTGGACTTTTTGTTCGATCGTATCCTGGAAGCAGAGCCGCAGTGGAAAGAACTTGGTGACGGCTGGCGAGATGTTGAAGTTGAGTCGGTCTGGGGGACATATATCCTACTAGCGAGGAGAAAGTGAAGAGATGCAGACCATTCATTGGAGACGAGACATCATGGAAATGTATCATCCATTCCGCCAAGGTCTTTGTGGAACGATCGTCAGTCGGTAAACGGCTTTTATGTAAAGCAATATCCGTCCAAGCCCAGTTTAATACACAAATGTGAATCTGTTTGATAAGAGCTGTTGCATTATTCTACCAGGTCGATGCTCAATAGTTTCACCGCCTCAAAGGGCTAGTCTAAGGGCGACAATATAGTTCAGACATGGAGTGGGAGGATGTGAGCAGACTTGGAGGCAAGATTCTCTATAAGAATGCAGGAAATATGCTTCTGTTGCGGTATAACTTGAATCAGCACAGTAAAAATGTGAAATAGAACAGCCTGAGGGTGATTATGTCCTCAATCTTGTCGTCTTCGACACTATATCGACGGTTCACGTCCTTGAACAGTGATCCTCTTGTGTCGGGCTTTTTTCTGCACCTGTTTTAACTGGTCCGGCTTGAGGGGCCGATACGGTTGCCCCGTCAGTCTCAGGCAAAAACGCAACAGGGAGGTCAAGGCATGAAGGAAATGCACAACGAGTGCAAGCGTGGTCCCCTTTTCTACCTTGCTTTCCATTCTTCATCCTTCAACACCACTCAATCTTGGCCATCTTAAAGACAAACCATTCTTTTCGAGAACCGCTATTCCTCCTACGACTCGACCGTTTATCAGCCTCTCCTGCGTGTGCTCAGCTGACCAGCAGCGCCCACCCTCCCAAAACCAAAAATGGTGAGTTAGTTGCCCCGGCACCCCTTTCTTGCCAGTGTAAACAACCCGCCCCGCGCTTCTGATTCGACAGTCGGCCGCTCGAACAAGCTGGAGGTTGATTTTGCATCATCGCACGCGCATCCATCTCCTTATTTAGCACCTGGCATCTTTATATACCTCCCCACGTTCTGAACCGCAACCGTCGCAATCGCATCCTCCAGCACATCTTTCGAAATTTGAACTTCACCCGCAATCATGGCCTCTAACCATTTTGACTCGCAGGCTTCTACCAACTACAAGGAGGCTTTTGCCCTGTTCGACAAGCGCGGTAACGGCCGTGTCTCTATCGACAGCCTGGGCGATCTTTTGCGCGCCTGTGGCCAGAACCCTACCTTGGCCGAGATTCAGGACCTCGAGAAGAACGTTGCAGGCGACTGTGAGTTATTTCTGCTGTGTTGATGGCTCAAGGGGCGCCTTGCTGATCCTATTACTGCGCAGTCGACTTTGAGACCTTCCAGCGTGTTCTGAACCGCCCCGGCGGCTTCCGCGATCCAGGCGAGCCTGAGGAGTACTGCCGCGGCTTTCAGGTGTTCGACAAGGACATGACGGGCTTCATCGGCGTCGGCCAGCTCAAGTACATCCTGACAAACCTCGGTGAGAAGATGACGGACGATGAGGTGGACGAGCTCCTCAAGGCCGTCGACACCAGCTCAGGCCAGGTCAACTACACTGGTATGTCTTGGTCTAGGATTCAACGATGCTTTGCTTCAAATTGCTGACCAGAACACAGATCTCGTGCGAACCATTCTCGCCAACTAAGCGACGTCACGAACTGGGCGGATGAGGTTAATGCATGTACGTGGACGGGCCGGCGTTGTTTTGCTTGTTTGATTATGGGTTGGATTTGGCTATGGATGCGCTGGAACTGGTGTTCACCGCTGCGCAATTTGCAGGGCATCTGCATTCATGAATTTCTGGTAGATATTGTGGGATGCAAGCAGGAGTATAGAATTGAAGCTCTGTGTGTCTCGATTATCTGACTATTGTTGTGATGAGCGGTCATGGGAGCCAGAGGCTCTGGCCTCGCAGTTGTGCCTCGAAATATGACGACCTGATGGTAAGTTATCAGTCAATCAACTAGTTATCGCCTTGTCTCACTCGTACAAGCGCCCAATCCCTGGAATTATGACTCCCGAGCCTCATTTTCGATAAAGATCCCCTCTTCTGCCCTGATCATGACATCCCCATGCGACATGATAACCACAGCAACTATCTGCCCCGCGTTTTCCGCCCGCTCGCCCCATCTTTTGCATCACCACACAACGCCTCAGCAAGCCTCGATCAACGCCTGATTAATCGAGCTTCCGCCTCATCGGACCCCTCTTTTTAACTGTGCATCTTAACCTCCATCGTTCTACAGGCTACAGCCGCCTCATTCTTGCCAATCCGTAAACACTTTAGGCCAATCGGCTGCCTAGCCAGGAACAAACCCACCTCTTGTCACTCTCCAACTTCCAAGCTGGACAAGCGTCACTCCCGGAAGCCCCTCCTCCTTCTCCTCCTCTCCCTCCTTGTCCTCCTTCTCGCTGCCACTCTGTCTTCCTCCCGAGCTTTCTCCCGCCTCGGCTCCCTCGTTAATCACTTCAGATTACAAGCTGCGAGAACGACGATTATTCCAAAGAGGCAGTTGATGACCAGCACCATGGTTCCCGACAAGTACCGTAACCCCCCTCAGGCGCCGCCGCTGTTCACCGCTACGCCGGACTCGATTGCGGCCGACACCAAGAAGCTCTGCGATGTCACTAAGAAGACGTTGGACTCGGTGGTAGCCGATGTTTCTACGGACAAGGCTACCTTCAGCAACGTCCTCGAACCCATCTTGCTGGACGAGAACCTCGCTGCTACGCAGAGGCGTATCTTGACCTTCTACCACCATGTTTCCACAAACAAGGAGTTACGGGACGCTTCCACCGAAGCTGAGCGTGTCTTTAACGATTTCGGCATAGAGTGCAACATGCGAGAAGATATCTTCAGGGTTGTCGACGCTGCTTACGCGAGCCGAGCTTCCCAAGACCTCGACAAGGAGCAGCAGCACGTGCTTGAGAAAGAGCGACAGAAGTTTATCCGAAACGGTCTGCGACTACCCGCCGGCCCCAAGCGAGACCGATTCAAGGAGATCCAGAAGCGTCTCAGCGAGCTCGAGATCCAGTGTCAGACGAACCTCAACGAGGAAAAGGGCGCTATCTGGTTCACCCCCGAGGAGCTCAAGGGTGTTCCTGCCGACGACATTGATATCGATTCTCTCGAGAAGGGTACTGGAGAGAATGAGGGCAAAGTGAAGCTCTCTTTCAAGTATAACCACTACTTCCCTCTCATCAAGCATGCCGTCAATGCCGACACTCGCCGCAAGTACACCATTGCGGAATCTAATAAGGTAATATCTTGTGAAGCTGATTAGCGTTAAGCGATGCTAACTTTGAGCTCGTCCCAGGCAAACATCAATGTACCTCTGTTTCAGGAAGTCATCACCCTCCGAGACGAGGCTGCCCGACTTCTTGGTTACGAAAACCACGCCAGCCTTCGGATTGAGGAGAAGATGGCCAAAAGCCCTGCAGCTGTCAAGTCATTCCTGGATGACCTTCGGACTCGGCTGGCGGCTGGAGGTAAGAAGGAGATCAACAGTCTTTTGGAGTACAAGAAGAAGGATTATGAGGAGCGTGGCCTCCCAGTCGACGACAGCTTTTACATGTGGGATACATCATTTTACTCACGTATTCAGAAGGAAAAGGAGTACAGCGTCGACGAGACTAAGATCTCGCAGTACTTTCCTGTCGATACCACTTTTGCGGGCATGCTCAAGATTTTTGAGGAGATCTTTGGTTTCGTCTTTGTTGAGCTGAAGCCAGACGAGCGAGCCAGACTCAGCCCTACAGGCAAGGCCGAGGACATTGTCTGGCACGAGGATGTCTTGATATACAGCGTCTGGGACGATGAGGCCTCGGGCGGCAAGTTTAACGGCTACCTGTATCTGGATCTTCACCCTCGTGACAACAAATACGGACACAACGCCAACTTCAACCTCGAGCCTGGTTACGTTACCGAGGATGGCAAGAAGCACTATCCAGTCACGGCTCTTGTCTGCAACTTCAGTAAGCCGTCACCCAAGAAGCCGTCACTACTCAAGCATCACGAGGTTGTGACCCTGTTCCATGAGCTGGGACACGGCATTCACGACCTGGCTGGCCGCACTCGTTACAGCTACTTCCACGGAACTTCCACAGTGCTCGATTTTGTCGAGGCTCCCTCTCAGATGTTGGAGAACTGGTGCTGGACGCCGAGCGTGCTCAAGTCACTGTCCAGGCATTGGGAGTCCAATGAGCAGATCCCCGACGAGCTGATCGAGAAGCTGGTTTCCACCAAGCGTCTCAACTCGGCCATTGGCGCACTTGGCCAGCTCACCATCGGTATCTTTGACATGACTGTGCATACACCTGCGTCTCATGAGGCAGTCAAGGAGCTGAAGGCAGGGCGACTGTGGAACGAGCTTCGACATGAGATCTCCGGCACCAAGGGCCCAGAGGACCTGGGAGAAGGCCTGTACGTTTCACTGTAACATGACTCGGGAACGAAATGCTAACATGAGGCAGGGAATGGGGCAACCGACATGCCGGGATCGGACACTTCATCGGAGGATATGATGCTGGCTACTATGGCTACCTCTACTCCGAGGTGTTTTCGCTCGATATGTTCCACTCGTTCTTTGCCAAAAACCCCATGGACGGTAAGGAAGGCCGCAGGTACCGCCATACGGTTCTGGAGAGAGGTGGCAGCATCGAGGAGATGGACTTTTTGAAGGAGTTTCTGGGTAGAGAGCCCAGCTCAGAATCCTTCTATAGTGAACTGGGACTTTCTTCATCCGCTTGAGAAGATGGAAGCGTCTAGAGCAATGTTAACAATGAGAAAAAGATGGCCGTGTACGCGTGTCGACCTGACTCTATATTAATTATGCATTAGCTCTGTGTTGCACAGTGCCCATGGGTAACTCTGGTCTCGAGAGGGTGTGGTCAGCCACGAGAGTGACATCTCGTATGTTGCAGCCACCCGCATGGTCGATCTTGTGTCTCCTCGTGCGTCGGGCAACATGAGTCTATAGCCCTGTAAGATAAAGTCGGGGCTATTGGGGATGCAAGGCTGGCTGCATCGAAGGTTGTGCTCAGCGGGCGATAGCATCGGGGATCTAGGGAGCCATGGCGAGCTCGATAGTTGCCGGTATCTGCGGAGGCACATTCGGCAATTTCAAGCTGGCGGGAATAACATAATACTCCCCTGGCGCTGAAAGTAGATCTTTTCATGGCAATGATCCTTTCGGAGCTAGCAACTTGAGTCTTTGAGAGGCTTAAGTGTTGCAGGTCTGTCACCAGCCTTTGTCAGAGGTATCGCCTTGACTGAGCCGATAAGTCTTCAAGTCGAAAATGGAGGTGGCAGCTTACTAAACTAACATGGTTAACTTGGTCACAGGATCAATCAATATCAAGTCAAGTGGCGATGAGCGAGGAAAAGTGGCATCATCCCAAAGATCTCGAACCATAGGGAATCGCCTCCAGAGATAAACAGTAGGAATCGCGGGGCTGCGGCTCCGCATCGAGGTTAAGTCGCATTATATGTTGAGTGAGATATATCTGAGGGGAAAACTGACGGCTAAGACCGAGGAGGCCGGAGCCGTGATTAGAAAGACGCGGCTTCGGATGTTCGTGTGGCTGCGCGCCGCCTCGGCAAGGGCCGTCCGGGTTGGAGGCTGGGGGCAAATATGCTTATTCTAAGTATGTGGTCTAATGCCAACAATCCCCCTTAGCAACGATACGTAGATGATGCCAGGGATGATCAAAAACTTGGAGAAAGGATGCAAAGTGTTAAGTTAACTAATCGTGGTTCGGCTGCGAACTGCGTCCCAACGGGCTTTCCCCTCCGTGACTCCACGACGCCATCGGACCACTCCATCCCGATGATCACTTGGAGAGAAGGGGGATGGATGGTAAGGTTAGCCAGTGATGGACGAGTATTTGCAGAGCGACAGGGAATGACGCCGAGGATAAGGCTATTCACTTGATGGTGATCTCCTTTTCTCCGTGGCCTGTTCCCCCGCCATCTTGTGCGGAGAAGGGCGCGCGGGGGAAGATGCTAACTAACGTTAGTGACTGCGGGGGAAGATGGGGGGTTTTACTAACATAACTTACATAGATGAAATATCAAAAGTAATAATGTTAATGCCTCAACATGGCTTGACCGAGGACTAATTGTGAACGAAAAGATCATGTCATTGTCCGTTGATATCAACCAATGCCTGTTTTGCTGCTCGACCAACCCCCGACCAACATCTTGATCCAAGCCTCGTCAGCTTTGCCCGTACGCAGCCGTTCCACGCGGCGAACTGATCCTTTCATATGCATCCAGATTCTCCCTAAACTTCTGTCGTGTTACACCGGGTCGTACAGACGGCGAGGCGTGGCGTGGCTGCGGGCACGAGGCACGAGTAGATGGACGACACGGCGATGGGATCTGACAAAGGCAGACCTCTTTCGAGATCTGAAGTCCGTTTGTTGGCTCCCTTGATGCTTCGAATCATCTCCATCAGCAGCCGCTGGCTCCTTTGCTTCTGCTGTATGCAGGCTTGTCCTCCGCGGGCTGATGTTCCAGGCGGGGCATGGCCGGGTGTTTGCCTTGCCGCATGAGGCGGGCTTCCCGCTCAGACTTTGCCTTGCAGGCGGCTGTTGGCTGGGTGTAAGTGGACTGAGATATATCGACCCGCAACGTCTTGATCCTGGTAGGTGATCTCGGCGCATCTCTAAACCAACCTCGAGTCATGCTGTTTTCGCGGTGCAGAGGGTTATGTCACAGGTAAGACAAGCCCCCGTACGGACAGGGGATAGTAATAGTATAGAACCAACTACGAGTGCTTTCGTTTCAAGGGCCGGCAGGTAAAACGCCTGGGCGGGCTGAACGTGGCGAAAACATGCAATAATCCTAGTCCTGGTCCCATCACCGTGCTTGTCATAGAGCAGAAAACCGGGACCGATGAGGGGATACAGAACTGACGGTACGCCCCCATGGATCTCCCCGAATGGCAATTCGATGCCGTGTTTAGACATGTCAACACCGGGGCATGAACTAACTAGCAGAAGAAGCATGTCGAGGTGGTGGAGGAGGACAAAGGCCGTCAAGGATGGCTTGATCGAGGCGGCGACACACCACGCGGCAAACAGGTCTTGTACCTCTGCCGTGCAGCAGCCATGTTTGCGTTTGTGTGCGCGCGGAGCATGGCCTGAGACGAGAGGACATGACATGACCTGTGTGCTCTTTGGGCACAAGACGGGGGAGTCTACGTGCGAGGGATGGGACTGTTGTAGGACGTACGGCCTTGAGCAAGGATGCACGCCATGCGCCATCTATCGAGCTGGTGTCCAAACGGTATTCCACAAGCAGGGGGGAGGTCAAGTTACTCGTACACGGCTCTGTCGTTCAGCGCAGAGCTGACAAGGCCCGTCGTGCTGGTTAACCTGAAAGAAATGTCTGACATATCTTGACGTTCATGATAGAGAGGTGAAAGAAAATAGAGAAATAAATACTTGCTACTTCGCTACGCGTTGACCTGCTCGGTCGCCCCCCGAGCTGTCACCACTCACACCTTACACAAGAAACCCCGGGGCCTGTCCCAACAAGACTGAGAGCGCCATCTCGCGTGGCCGCCCCGGACGCATAAAAGAGAAACCCTAGCGTTACATGACCCATCTACCGGGGCCCCATAGTGATCCATCTCAGTGAGTGCGTAAGTAATAGAACAGCAGTTGGTAGCTATACACAAAGAGAAGAAACGTGTGCCAGAGGCTACAAGGGTTCGACCCCTCGCACCGTGACCCCCCCGGACAAGATCGAGACCCCGCCCAACGGAGTCTGGAGCTGGAGAAGAGATGCATGGCCGTGTACGGACGGATGGAATGGAATGGAATGCCCTCCATAACCTTGGCTGTTCGGTCTCCTCACGGGCAAAGACATGCTTGGCGAAAAGAAACGTGCTTGCAATCTCCACCATGTGGCCTGCTCCTTGCTCGAGGACGTATCGTCCTAGATGGGCGAGTGAAGAGTGAGTCGTTCTCTCGGACCATGGGTATATATGTAGGCTGAGATCTGGGCCATACTATTAAAGAGCAGCTGGTATCCTCTTTTGCCTTAGAGTCCAGAACGAGGTTCAGATCAGATCAAGAGCATCACTTCACAGCTCAGATCTTGAAGCCGAGAGAACGAGCTATACTCTTGTCATTGTTATTGTTGTGTTATTGCTTGTTAGTGATCCATATCAGATCCCGTCCCGTCCCTCGCCTCGCTCAAAAGGTCTCATCCCACTGTTGCACCGTCGTCACTCCCGCCCTCCTGGGGTTCAGCTTTCTTGTCTCGCATCTTTGACGAGATTTTCTCTCCATCTCTCTGTTCCTTTTGGCTTCTTCCATTGCCGAATTACTCTTTCGTCTCGGCTGGCTGCTGCGTCCTTGTCCTCCACGACTTCCCTTCCCACCACGTTTTTTGTTGTCGTTCGTCACCAGAGGCCGGGCTTGACTATTCCCTTTTCGACCCCCTCGTCGTTTCTCTTCATCTCACACCTTTTCTTTTTCTTTTTGGAATATTCGAGAGTTTCTCACCATGAGCGATATCGACCGCAAGGAACACTTTGACGAGAAGGCCTCTACCCATGAGGTCGATCTCGTCAACGACCCTGATGTTGGGTTGACACAAGATGAGAGAGATGAAGCTGTGTGTATAGATGACCAATCGCTTCAAGGTTGATTGTTACTGACATTCAATCAGGAGAGGAAGTTGCTTCGAAAGATGGATGCCAACCTTGTTCCTTGGGTATGTCACTCCAACTACACTAGACCTGAATACTAAAGGCCCATCACTGACCGCATCTAGCTTTGCTTGCTCTACTTGATCTGCTTTCTCGACCGAACCAACATCGGAAATGCCAAGATCGCCGGCCTCCTCGACGATATCAAGATGACTACCTCGCAGTTCAATGCCACCCTGACCATCTTCTACGTCTCGTACGCCATCTTTGAGCCTCTCGCCAACGTTCTCCTGAAGTGGTCCAAGCCCTCCATCTTCATCCCTGCCATCATGTAAGTACCCGGCGCTGACAACGGTATTGCCTATGCACCTTTTGCTGACTTGTTCTGGTGCAGGGTTCTATGGGGTGGCTGCATGCTGGGCATGGGCTTTGTCCACAACTACGAGGGCCTCATGACTGCCCGATGGTTCCTTGGAGTCACCGAGGCCGGACTCTTCCCCGGTATCAACTACTACCTCTCTTGCTGGTATAAGCGCTCCGAGTTCGGCACCCGCGCTGCCTGGTTCTTCTCCGCTGCCGCTCTTGCTGGCTCCTTTGGCGGTCTCCTGGCTGCGGCTATCCAGAAGATGGACGGTATCTCTGGTATTGCTGGCTGGGCCTGGATCTTCATCATTGAAGGCCTCCTGACCATCTTTATTGGAATTGCCTCGTTCTGGATGGTCCACGACTTTCCTACCGAAGCCAAGTTCCTCACCGAAGACGAGCGTCGCCGTGTTCTGTTTCGGCTTGCTTCCGATAAGCAGTCTTCTGCGAAGCATGAAGACTTCAAGATGAAGTATCTGTGGCAGTCTCTTACCGACTGGAAGACCTACTGCGGCATGCTTATCTACATGGGCCCTCTTATGCCTCTGTACTCTTTCAGTGTCTTCTTGCCCACCATCATCCAGAACATGGCCTTCACGGACAAAAAGGCCATCATCAAGAACCAGCTGCTCAGCGTGCCCCCCTACGCTCTGGCTGCTATCGTCACCGTGTGCGTTGGAATCTACTCTGATCGACTCAACAAGCGAGGCATCTTCAACCTGTGTGCTGCTCCTATCGGACTCGCGGGCTTCATCATGCTCATCGCTTCGGAGAACCCAGCTGTGCAGTACACTGGATGCTTCCTGGGCACTCTGGGCATCTACCCCGTCATCCCCATAACAATCAGCTGGGTTGCGAACAATGTCGAGGGCGTGTACAAGCGCGGCATCACGCTGGGCTTCGTCATTGGCTGGGGTAACTTGAACGGTGTCGTGAGCAGCAACGTCTTCCTCAACGCTCCTCGATTCTACGAGGGCCACGGCACGATTCTCGGCTTCATGTTCTGCGGCGTCTTTGGAGGCAGTCTCATCATGTATCTGTTGCTTGCGCGAGAAAACAGAAAGCGCTTGGCCGGTGAGCGGGATTACTTGGTACAGGGCAAGACAGAGCAGGAGATTCACGAGATGGGCGACAGGCGACCTGATTTTATCTACACGCTGTAAGAGTATCTACGAGGAGTGAGTAAGAGAAGGGGGTTCATGGGAGAACATTCGCGTAGGGTATATACGGGATTGTCCAGTATGAGTTAGGATCCAAGCCAGACTGTACAGTGGCTCTAGAGGACCAATCGAACATTTTGCAATAATCAAGGCCTTGACTTGAGCTGAACAAATATGTGCGTATACTGGGCTACCGACTGTCTGCTGCTATCCGAAGTAGCGGTCGAGATTCTATGTTGGAAGTCATGCTTATGCTTGATGCCGCAGCCTTGACCCAACATGCTATACAGTAGGGTATGAAGAAGTGCAGAATAAGATGCCGTGATAGAAGCCACACCGTAGCGTTAGATAGCGTATACCTCGAGCTCTGGAGATTCTAGGATAGTTAGAAATAGAAACACCGACCGTGAAAGGGCTGAGGCTGCGCTGAACCAGTGACCGAGTCTGATCGTCAGCCCTGGAGCAATCAGGCACAACTCTGCGCTCGGATATCACATACTGCAGAGATGGTGGCGCTGAGATATAGACCTCAGTGGCAGCGGTAGCCGAGATGTCGATGCATGAGATAGTTGACATATCGCGGGGTTGTGGCTGATGCATGTTTGCTGTCCTCGATTGGAGTCGATCGAGGCGGGGGATCATCTTTGTTTGTTTGCTTGTTTCTACCTTTGCATCTTGCTAATGCACATACGCGAGCCTCTCTTCGAGTGAGGACGGCAACGGCCCGCACGTTAACTGACCGTTGGGAGGGTTGTTGGCTACCGTTATCATGGAGATATCTAGATCCGGCGTTTTGCAGAAGTGACAGCTTCGTGACAGCTTCAGCAGCAGTAGTTCGCACTCCGAGGTGGGCTTTGACCGCGCTGTTGGTTCCATTGTGACTGCGACACTGGCAGACAGTGACCGAGTCCCTCTCTCTCGAAGCATCATTCCAAGACAATGGGGATCTGGTTGCATCAGCCAAGAATCATGGGAGTTGACGACACAACAAAAGAGGTGACAAACAGAAGACGGCATACGAGATAAAGATAGCCTTGCTCCCCCCTTTCATCATCTCTCATCCCCCTCCCCTGGCTAAGCACAGCGGACAAAGCCTTCTCCTACCGTCGGCTACGTGCATCTCGAGGTATCACAGCATCTGCGCCCTCGCCACCTCGACGGCTCATATGCTCTCTTCCACACTGGAGACCTCTGTGCACACCGTCTTCCAGCTTGTCATCGCACCAGAGACCCGGTACCGTACGAGCCCCCTCGGCCGCCTACATCCTCATCGTTTCGTCCCTCGGCAAACGACGTCCCCTCCTCCTCTCGCTCTGCTTTTCTTTTTTGTTCCAACAACTCCCACCCGAAGCTGTCAGTCAGTCCCTACTCTGGGAGAGGAAAGTTATCGCCTCGCCCTTCGCAACAAAAGACTCGAGATACAACGTCTCCTCGAGATGCCGGAGACAATGGCGCTCAAGTTCGTCTCCGGCCGCGCTGAAGCCCTGACGCCCGCTCAGACGCAGGCGCTGGTCATGATGGAGCGCATAGGAGGTTCCGTCAGCCTGATCGCCGTGCTTCTCATCTTCGTCGCCTTTGCGCTGGTTCCCCGGGTGCGCAACGTGCAGAACACCTTCATCGTCTTCGCGAGCGTCGCCAACATCGGGGCCAGTATCGCGAGTATCATCGCCATGGATGGGCTGGAGCTGGGCGTTGCCTCGCCGCTCTGTCAGGCCCAGAGTTTCCTGTTTCATATGTGAGTTGCTCCCTGGCTCGTTGTCCCTGTTGTTGGCCCGGAGAGACTGCAGTGGAATGTCCGTGTAGAGATGCCTTTGCTGACTGTGAATAGGTTCATGCAGTCTGATCCGTGGTGGTCGCTCGCCATGGCATTCAACGTCTTCCTGGTCTTCTTTTTCCGCGCCAGCCCCGATTCGTTTCGCAAATGGTGGTGGCTCTACTGCCTCATCTGCTACGGTGGCCCATTCATCATCGCCCTCACGCTGTTGTTGGTTAGAAGCCCCAACCGTGGGCTTGTCTATGGCCAAGCGACTGCAAGTTATCCACGTACTGCTGCCCTATGAGTATCCCAGCTAACCCTAGACAGATCTGGTGCTGGGTTAATCAGGACTGGGAGAACATCCGAATCTACACCTACTACATGCTCATCTGGATCTGCATTGTCGGGTCTCTGGTCTTTTACTTTATGGTCGGCTACCACGTCTTTCACACTAGAAACCGACTCAAGAGCTTTTCTGCCTCCAAGAGCAGAGAGGCAGGTATCTATGAACAGGTATTATTATACGACATTCGTGTATGACAACATTACCTGGTATGATAGCTGACTCCATCGCAGCCTCGTATCGATTTCCTTTCGGTTCCACAAGACTGCTTTTACGGAACCATTGTCACCGAAGTGCAAGTCATCCACTCGTCGACATCACCAGCAGCTCTGCCCAACGAACCCAAGCCGGCGCACATGCAGAATTCCACGCCGTCGGTGTCCTTTGACGAGCCACCGCCTCCGATACAGGCGGCCACGAGCCAGTACTTTTCCACCGTCACATCCCCGGCCGTGAACCACGACCGCCACGGATCTCCGCTGCGCCGCATCACGTCGGCGACCAACAACGCCGTGTCCAAGTTTGTAGTCGACGACCCCATCAAGCGGGCTTATCTGCGTACTAGTTTCCTCTTCGCCCTTAGTGTGTTGGTGACCTGGATCCCGAGCAGTCTGAACCGCATCCACAGCTGGCTCGTGGGCACATCGCCCTACGAGTACCACGTCGCCACGGCGGCCGTGCTTCCGCTGCAGGGGCTGTGGAATGCCGTCATCTTCTTCGTGACGAGCTCAAAGGCCCTGCGGGAGTGGGCAAAGAGCGTGCACGATTCCGGCCGGGCCGGAGAGATGGTGGAGACGACGGGTGGGGACCGTCCGGCCGCTGGCAGCCCCGACGAAACGGCCGGGAGAAGCGGCGAGAGTTTTCTGGATGATACAGAGTCTGGCAGCGATGTCGAGCTGCGAAGAATGGGAGAAGCGTCGGGGAAGAGGTCGGCGAGCCTTTGATGGGTGGGAAAAGGGGGCGTGCCATGTCGGAGTGCTATGTACGGGTTGAACGGGATTTACAGTGAGCGATGATTTCAAGATACCAACTTCAAGATACGAAACAAGATTTTAGTTCGTCACGAACGTCAAGACGAGTTTGACGAAGCTTGTGCGCCCGACCATATGCATGATAGAAGATCATGCTACAGTGCCCCGTGAATAACAAGTGTCTTGCCAGAGTTGACAACCTCTTGCACATTGGAGCGCTCCACAGCCTGGACGAGAGTGCTTGCTCTTACTAGCAATTCTTCAAATAGTTAGCTCATATTCATCGCTCTTGATGAGATAGGCACCTGCCTTCGTAGACCATGGTGTAGTGAACCGGAGGATCGTCATCGGGTCCCGAAATGAGAGGCATCGTCTCGGATGCCGCAGGCACAACGCGGAACCGTATCCCAACGTCCTTATGCTGATCAACCCAGATGATGCTCTCTGACCCAGAAGTGGAAGAGCCTTGTTTACTCGCCATCTCGGCAAGCCAGTTTCGGAAAATGCGCACAACGCCGTCAACAATGTTGAAATGACTTATAAACAGCCCGAGCTTGGGTCCCTCCTTGACCAGATTCGCGACCGCGCATAGCTGTGAGAAGCGCTCGCCCTCGTCAAGGTGAACATCCTGCGTCGCGGCCTCGTCATCTGCGTCGTCAGGTGGAGGGACAGCAGTGAACCTTGCCCTGACCCTCGGAGGCCGACGGTTTTCTTCTGCAAACACGGGCCTGAACGACGCGTACAGGCGCCGCAGATCAGCCAGCCTCGGCGCGTCGTCGCTCAACGCGGGCCCGTCTCGCACAACGGTCTTCTGATAATCGCAGGCTAGATAGGGCGTGTACAGCTGATCGCTGGGGTGGTAGCATTCCAGGATGAGTTTGTTGTCGGGGAGGGGTGCTGTTTGGATGAGGCGGCGGTGCATAACAAGCGTGACTAGCGAGTTGATGCGACGGTTGATGGAGGCAACAGGGAGGAGTTCCTTGATGAATAATTGGGATAGAATGGAGATGAGAATCTGGGAGAGGTTAGAATCTGACTGTAACTGCTCAGGTGAGTTCTCACTTCATTGGGTAGACCCTCGATGGGACTATCGTGAGAAGCCATTGCTGGTAGATGCGATAAGCTAGAGGTGAAGAGGCGAATTGGATCAGGGAGCGAGTAATTATCACTTCAGTTTATAGAACAAAAAAAAACCTGCATAAAGAGATAGAGTTGGATGCTTCGACTCAACAGAAGAGAGTCTCAATGATATGATACTTACTGACTAAAGACAACTTGGTTCGTTATCAAGCTACAAACTCCAAGATAACTTAACGACTTCAACGACGTCGATCGGAACGCGGGGGAGGGGCAACTTATTTAGTCAGCATCCGCAAGCCCGAATGACGAAACCAATACTCTGTAGTTACTCTGTAATTAACGTTGGTTAATTAGTCTACGTAGGTAGTTACTTAAGAAGTTAACTAACTAGCTGAGGAGCTGGAAATAACCACCTTCTCAACGTTAAACATCCAGATCTTCGTGGTGCAAGAGGATGTCGAATACTTGAGTCCTGCCGGGAGCCTGCAGAACCTGTGACAATTCGCACCAGATAAAGGAAGAAACTCTCAGCATGAGAACCAATAAGCCAACAGGATAGCCAGCATTGCGAGACAATATGAACATTAGTTATGTCTATTTCCCTATCCCTTTTGTCTAAAGTATTGTTTTCTACTTCGATGCCGTGCTAAAACAGGCGTGCCCGTTGTGTTAAAGATAATACTGGGAACTCCAAAACGCTTGCACCTAAAACGAAGTCATGTCGTCGTGGCCTGTGATTACCATTTCTAGCGGTGATACCCATTGTCCTTACTAGTGGTCCTTATTTCGTGCATCTCGCACAGCGACATCAACCGCGTCAAGTAGGTCGATGTGGAAGAATGGTCGATCAACACCATACACGGCTGCCATGGGCCGGCCCTGCTGGGATTCGTTATCGACATGTGTTTCCCTGGTTTTTATCGATGCCCCATCTGCTAAGTCAGATGGCTTGGCCTCTATCTCCAACGCGTCTGATGAACTAGAAACCGGAACTGGCGCCTCAATATCATCTTTTTGATTCAAGCTGGGGACCTGGACATCCTTTTCCATCAGAGTCGCTGCAATTGAATACACGGGAACCCAGTTCCTGAGTGCCTCTTCATTCCGAGAGGTAGGGTATCCGAAACCCGCACTCGCAAGAGCACGTCGGGTCCAGCGGTTGTTGACGTTTGCAAAGTGCCATTCCACGGCGTCGGGGGAGGTATAACGGTCAAGAGAATTGCGAAGGTCGATGAGGCCCTGAATGCAGGTAATGTCGAGGTTGTTCACAGCAGAAAAGTCGAAAATAACAGCGCGAAGAAAGGGCAGGTCGTCAGCACCATGTTTCTGTCCCTTCGGTCCAGGGTCGTTCCATAGGCGATCGGACTCTTTCTCAATATGGTCCTCCGACGTCCGTCTAGTACTTTCCATAATGTGCGTCACCAGCGTATCGACATGATAAGCTTGGTTGGTGTAGTTATATCCTTCGCTGAATCGGTAGATGAAGACACCGGGATATGGCGACTTAACGTCAATATCGGGATTGGATGCATCCTTGCGATCAAGAGGAAGAAAAACATCTCGGCCGGCCTCTTCGTTGAGTAACGTGGCATAGCTAGATCGCCGATGTAAAATGCCCTGTGTCTTTGAACCGGCCACACGCCGGGCATGAACGCGACCAAGGAATTTACCTTGTGTCCGAGCCAAGCGGAAGAGAAGCAGGGCAATGGAGAGGCCGATACCGATGTAAATTGAGATCTCTAGGGATTCAAAGATTGCCAGCATAACTCCAGCAATCCATATGAGGAGTTCTGGAGGAGACAGCTGCCAGTACTTGTGCAAGTTCTTTGGCGGAGCCACCAGACTGAACACGGCATGAATGATCAGGCCCGCAAGAGCAGCTTTAGGAATGTAGTAGAAGACGGCTGTCAGGACGTACAATGCCAGTACAAGAACCATTGCACTAAAAAGACCTGCTAGTGGCGTCCTGGAACCAGCCTTGGACAGCACGGCGGATGCTCCAAAGGAACCTGTGCAGACATATCCGCCAATAAAGGGGCTGAACAGGTTGGCTGCACCGAGAGCAACGATCTCCTGAGAGGGGTTAATCGTGTAGTCGTACTGCCGGCCCATCGCTTTCGCAATGGCAATATGCTCAATGACCAAAATGATAGCAACGGCCGGCAACTGGGGCATGATCAGGCCAATGAGTTCAGTGTCAAATGGAGGCACACCGGCACGTTTGAAGCCTGTGTCTACGTTAGCAGGATGGAGGTATAATCGATTGCTCATTACCTACCTGGCTCAATATTGCCGACGATCCGGAATTTGCTGTCTTCAAAGTCAACGTTACGGTGAACGATGAAACTGACAAGCGTGAAGAGGAGCATGACAAAGGTAAGCCGTAAGGAGGAAACATAAGACCAGACTCTCTTCTTTTGAGGATGACGACGTTCCATGAATGCACAAAGCTCTCTAATCGTGAACAAAAGAATCATGGAACCAAAGCCAATGGCGGCATCGATCTTTGTGTCAGGTAATGCCTTCAAAGTACTGATGATGACCTTGTAAGGTGACTGGCGTGTGTTGATTTGGGTAAGACCAAGTAAGACAGGAGCTTGGGTCGACATGATAGTTATACTGGCGCCCGTGATGAAGGCGGAGATTGGAATGTAGGGGATAAATTCGATGATCCATCCTAAACGGAATAGACCAAAGAATAGGAGAACAACACCCGTCATGAAGGTGAGTACATGTGCGATATCTTCGTTATAGTATTTGCCAGGGCGGACACTGTCGACATGACTGATGACCTGACCAACCAGAAGAGATCCCACAGCTGTTGTCTGTGAAAAATAAGTTAAAACTGAATATCTGGGGTTAGGAGAGGAGTTGGGGGTTGGGGGTTGGGGATTCATACGCCAATGGCAATGTCTTTCGATGTTCCAAAGAGCCAGTATAGGATAGCGCCAGTAAACGAGGTATAAAGGCCGTAGGCAGGTGGAAGTTGGGCGAGCAAAGCATATGCCATCGCCTGTGGGACAACAACTAAGCCAATAGTGATGCCTTGGTATGATCAGTACAATAGAAGCTATGCTTCAAAGACGAGGAAGCTCACCAGCAATAGCATCACCCAATAGCCAGCTGAATCCATACCGAGGAACCCAGGATATTGATGGGAAAAGTCCTTGTAAATATCGACGAGCGCCATCTCTAGAAGGTGCTAGTTCTCTAAGAAACCCTGACACTGTTGGCTCTTGCTCGAGATAGATATCGGCTGGTTCTATCGTCTCTCTTGCACGCTGATCGAGGCCTTGAGGGTACTGGGAGTATCGTGCGTTGACATCGAGGCCGAGGACCGTTTGGGTGAGAAAATGAGAAACCTTTTGGAGCGTCATGATGCAAGTCGCTGTGTATAAAAAGACAACATGAACAGCTCGACTTGAGCTTGAAAATCTTGGACCCCGGACGTTTTGATAAGCAGAATACTCCGAGACGAGAAACGAGAAGGGATTCTGGGGCGAAGATATACGAGAGGACCGGCCACCGGGCGGCACAGACGGGTATCGACGAGCCGGCAGACGGTGAAGATAGAGGAGCAAAGAGACGGCGGACGGGCGGAGATAGTCCACAGAAACAAGGCCTTGTCAGGGTTAAAGCCGCGATAGGGTCATGAAGAGATCGATGTTTGGCCGTCGTAGGGCGTTTGTGTGGCCGTTGTGTTGCCGAAGAACGGGAGTCGGCCAGAGAAGACATGGTCGGCAGAATTCATTGCACATGGTCATGGCTGGACGCCGGGGAGGAGCGAGAGGTGCCTCGCAGCTTCCGGGTTGAACTACTGACAGGCCTGCTACTCTAGCTCGGTGGGTGCATCTGGGTAAGGGAAAGAGCGGCTCCAGAGGCAATGCCGCGGCGATCATGAACGGCCACCGGAGCCGGGTCTCGGTCCCGGCGCCGCAGACCCACCTGTACCCGCCAGTCGCCGACCTCCACTCGCTGCTTTAGCCCCGACAGGTCCCGCCCGAAAGCCGCCCCGCTCCCCGATCGGCCGGTAACTAACGTTATTAACTACACTTAGAGCTGTCTGTCAACCTTAAAGGCTATTTTGAGCCGCGCGGGGAATCGCCTTGACGGCTTACTTGGGAAACATATGACGCTCATGACTTTTTACGAGCATATTCATACGCGGTTGATACCTAAGCCGTCCAGGATAAAACCACAGCTGCCCAACAAGAGATCTGAAGTCGCTAGCTACCTAGAAATTAACTAGAGGTTGCATTTCATTGAGAGCGAAATAATCTGGCTATTTAATTTGACGACAAATTTCCATCGGACCGGGCCGTCTAGCTGAGTCCTTGTCAAGACTTCTACCTACTGTTTACTTATACCTCGGGGAACTATAGCTATTTCATCCTGGTAAATAAATCTACCCTGAGACGTCTTTGCATGTATAAAAGGCTCCTTTGCACCCTCTTATTCCCTCTGGGCGCTGACATCCGTGGCCAAATCCCCTTCAAGTCGTCTTGTGGACTACCAATCTCAACTCCCACAGCCCTCGGCAACTATGAGCAGAATACCCCTTGAAGTCCTGCACCTGTAAAGTCTTGTTCTACCAGGGGTCAGTAGCCTTGATGGGATATTGGAGATAAAAACCTACCCCGAAACTCGGCATGGCTGCTCCAAAAAGGTTGATCCACTCCTTTTCCGTGCGCAGCTTGGCGTTATGCATGGTCATGACAGTGACGTCTCGCCTCCGATATGCCTTGTTCACATGTGGCTCAAACATGTCCGGCGGGGGTGACAAAAGATCATTGACTAGAATGACCGAATCTGGAGACTTCCCCAAGCAAGCGAGGAGTTCTTTGAGGACGAATAAGCAGTCTTGATCAGAAAGATTCCAGAGGACCGACTTGAGGACGTAGACCTGCGGAGTATCGGAGTGATTGGTGTCTACAGTGAAGGAATTGATATCTTTGGGCAGTTCTTGGATCTTGAACAGCAAGGAAGGGAACTTGTCTGAGAGAAATTGTGAAGTTATCCCGGGCATACGAACGATATCCACCACAGTCTTTGGAGGGCCAACGTTGTCACTGAACCAGTTCTCAAGTAGCTGATTTCCGGGGTCCAACGCTTGGTCGAGGTTAGAAAACCCTCAAGTCGTAGAAACTAGAGACAGACTCACTACTTGCTACGCATTTCATGGCAGCGGCAAACCTTTGTCCCTTTTCGGGATGGGATATGTGCCAGTCGTACATCGATTGCCCCCATCTGATCGTGTCAGTAACAACACTCAAGCTGTATGCTGTCTTACTCACGCATATTTGAATGCCGACTGGCCGGTCCAGGTAGGATTTGGCCCCTTGAGCGAATCTGCCAGATGAGCACTTGCTACTCTCGTCTCGTACAGCCTGCTTGGGTGAGAAGAATGCATCGAGATTTGGACCAGAAACTCACTGGAATCCCATGAAAGCCTTGAGGCCGGGGTCGATCACCAGCTCGCGTGAGATTGGACCATGACGGAACACATGCTCAGAGGATTCATGAACGATGTGCTCGCAAGCCGCAAGCCGTAACATAGGAAGTAGTTTCTCTTCCTCAATTCCACTCTGCTCCGAGAGCCGAGTGAGAGTTGCCTCCCCGTCGAGTGGAATTGCCTCGAGAACGCCCCGTTCAAGCAGACAATACAATGCTCCCTTGTCCCAATTGGAGGCAACAAGTTCATGTAAGAAGTCATGCGGACCTCGCAATGATCTGTTCAGCTTCTGAATGAGGCCGAGTAGCTTGGTCTGGCTTTTCTCAATCTCGGAACCGTGAGGGGGATGGTTCCAAAGCTGGTGTGCGGCATTCTCGCCCAGGAGCTGGCTCAAGGCTTCGGCTTCCTTGGCGATATCGTGAGCAACGGGTGAAATGTCTCTTGGGTCCATATTGGCCGATGGCTCGTATTCGAAGAGTGAAGCTCAAGCAAAAACAAGTCATGATGGGGGGATGAGAACATTAATAGCACACTGCAGATTATCCCGCGTCTCGTATTCCCCAACATTCCACATCTAGTTCTCGCCATGCACGTCGAAATGAATGATACCTGCATTATTTTGGTTCCATGCGGCTTCTTGCGTAGAAACACGGATCAAGGCGTCAAAGTCGGCTTCCGGACCCCGATAACACGAGCATAGACGAACTGAAGATCATCGACATCTCATCACATGAGCTAGCTGGGGTATGAAGCCACAATAAACATCAAGTTGCGATTGGGCTATGCAACGAGAATCATAAGTGAGCATCCTTCTCGTCAGGAGGTCTCCAATCAAGACCAAGCTATATAGTTAGGCTAATGCGGCGAGAATGGCCTTCGGGGACATCGGAGAAATGAGAGTGTCACGACATACAAGTTCATAAAAGAAAAGACTGAAAGCGCTTTATCTTGAGATTATGTCTCATTAGTTGCCCGTCTTCGCATTCTGCAGGTAATATCGTCATCAATTTCAACATGAGACTCATCGTTACGCTGCCACTCGTCGCTGGCCTGGGCATCGTCACCACCAACGCTGCTGCGCCCACACACTCGTCGACGAAAGCACCAATATCTACTATCCAGAAGGATGTTATTGTAATTGGAGGAGGCTCGTCGGGAACATTCGCAGCGGTCAAGCTGCGAAGAATGGGCAAGAATGTTGCTCTGGTCGAAAGACGTGATCGTCTTGGAGGGCATACATCGACCTACCACGTCCCCGACAGCAACATCACCATTGACTATGGGGTCCAAGGCTACGGTAATGAGAAAGTCATCAAAAATCAATTCGAAAGCTTTAATATCCCTACCATCAACTCAAGAGTCACAGAAACTGGCTCCGGGATACCAAACTACGTCGACTTTCGGACTGGCCGCGCTCTCAAGAACTTCAACTTCTCTCAAGATCTATCTGTATTTCAAGCACAAAGCGAGAAATATCCCTACATTTACTACTCTACCCGTCTGCCAGACCCTATCCCTGAAGACTTTGGCCTGCCTTTCAGTGATTTTCTCAGAAAATACGAGCTGGAGGACAGTACCTACAGTTTGTTCTACAGCCTCCAGGGCCTTGGAGACCTCCTGTCTCAGCCGACTCTGTACATCCTCAAGTACCTCAACCGGGAATATCTGGAAGGTCTAAGCCCAAAGTCCAAAGGGGCTCTTGTAACGGCGCGTCACAACAACCAAGAGCTCTACGATAGAGCACAAGAGTTTCTCAGCACTGATGTGTTTCTGAACTCCCACGTAACGATCGCTAAGCGCTGTTCTAGAGGGGTTCAGGTGGTGGTGCAGACACCAGATGGAGTCAAGACCATCCAGGCCAAGAAGCTGTTGGTTACAATTCCTCTGCTGGAAGCAAACATGAAGCCATTTGGTCTGGACCGCACAGAGAAAACACTGTTCCGCAAGTTCGATGCTACGGGGTGGTATGTCGGGTTAATTCGTGCAGAGGGACTCCCTGAGGACTACGCATACCAGAACACTCGCCCCGACACTCGGTGGAATCTCCCACAACTACCAGCGCTGTATCAGATGTCTCCAACAGCTGTTCCAGGTATCTACCTTGTACGCTACGGCGCCGAGGGAAACCCGCCAGACTCGATCGTCAAGAGAGATATGCTGCGCACTTTTGACAGAGTGAGATCTGCTGCTGTTGGCAAGAAAGTAGAAAATCTCAAGTCCGCCGAGCTCTTGGCGTACGCGAGTCACTATCCCTTTGGTCTGCGTGTATCTGCCCAGGACATTAGAGAGGGATTCTATAATAGACTCGATGATCTTCAGGGACACAGGAGCACATGGTACTCTGGCGCTGCAGTTATCTCGCATTCAACAGGTGCTCTGTGGAACTTTACAGACAGTCTTATCGACAGTATGTATAAAGGAAACTGATTCATTTGTTTATGAGCCCTTGAAGAACACTACTATTGGTTGTAATTCTAACTAGTTAGTTGTTTTATGCTATGAGGGCTACCTCAATGAGAGTGCTTGCTTATCTTCTTCTCACACCTGCTTGTAGTTAGCTCTTCAATAACTCGACAGAACTTGGTCTAGTCCGCGCAATCAATGAAATAAAACTATAACCTTCTCTATGAAGTATCTCGTCTTTTGTCTCCATAAGGCCACATATCCATCCTGTCAAACTATCGTCGACGTCTAAGCACTAGAGACAGCAACTCTGGCGTCTTCCGTATCCTTCTCACGCTGTATCTTTGCGTGCTCGCTGATATCATCCTGCTTGACATCTGGCTTCGAATCGTGAGCTTCCATAGGCTTGAACCCACGAGTAAATACCGGGCTAGCCTCGACCTTTTTCCAATCATGAAGCATGTACCCGTTCTCTACGCAGCACTTGACCTCTTCCTGCCCACGGGGAATAATGTCACCTTCGTATACCTTTATGGCCTCATTAAGCCCCGTTTCCCGCTTATGAACGGCTTCTAAACCGGCGAGCAGGCATGTGGCATCGCAAATACAGTGGTTGAGCCCCTGGCCGCGATCTAGATGATGTTAGTGACTCGCTCGCCGCAGTGCTCATGGTGCGATCTTACACGGGGGCATCGGGTGAGCAGCATCGCCGATCAGGGTCATTCTTCCATCGTGGTTATCCCACGGCTTTGTGATCCAGTAGCTGATATCTGCCTTGTGCACTTCGGTATCCTCGGGCAACCAGAGGAAAGCCGAGCGAGTTGGCTCTGCCATGCCCTCCGCTCGCTCTTTGATCAAAGCTAGCCGCTCTGGATAGCTCAACTTGTTGTCCGAGTCACCTAACCATGCCATGGCCATGTGGAAGATCCACGACTCGGCATGGTCTACGCCATCAGGCATGCTTGAAACTGCCAAGGCTTAGCGAGTTGGCTAAGATATACAGGAAGAGTTGCGACCTACGTGATTGAAACGCGTGAAAGGACTTCTTGCTCAACGCCAGGTAACTGGTCCCTGCGAACTTCTCGCATACATACCGGGCCTTTTCCGCATCGTTGTAGCAGACAGTCATGTTTGTATGGAAGATGGGAAACTTGCTGACTGCTGCGTCTGCTGCGCTCCCCATGGCGAAGTCTCGCACCTTGGATCGCGGGCCATCTGCTCCAACTAGAACAGAGCCAGAGACGGTCGAGCCATCAGCAAAGGTTGCAAACACGCCTTGTCCAGATTCATTGAAGGCGACGTCGACCAGCGTCTTGCCGTAGTTGACTTCTATGCCCTCTGAGCATAGAGCGCGCATTTTGCTGCGAGGAACGCGCAGTCCCTTGGCGAAGGGAACGCCTGTGAGGATGTCTCCAGTCTCAGCCTGAATGATGGGATACTGCCCGCCCGCCTCAATAGGAACGGTTGGGTTACACGAGATTAGGGGCAACTTGGAGAAGATTTCCGGGGGGACAATCTTTTCCAGACGGTCCAGAGACCAGTGAATTGCCATTGTCCACTCGTTGCTGCGGTAGTTCATGGAACTCTCTCTCTCAAAGATAGAGTAGCGAACTCCCAGCTGTGCGCGTTAACATAAGCTCTGGGGTAATAAATAACCACTTACTTGCTTAAGGCCTTGGGCCACAATGAGGCCGGTGATACCTGAGAGAAATCAGTCATGACTCTACTGTGTTGATCGATGATGGGGTTACTGACCGGCCCCAATGATTATAACATGGAATTCGGCTTGAGACATTTTGCTGAATTGACAAGACCTCTCTTCAAAACTTACTGCAGAGTCATGAATTGCGGTAAAAGGTCTCTTTTAACTATCTGGGCTGTTGGCGTTGCCATGATGTGCTTGATTATCTGGAGTCCAGCTCGGGAGCCGACGTCCGTGGGCCTCCGTCTCGCGTTCCGTGGTTCATAGTAGCCGCATACACGAGAAGCTACTTGCAATTCTCGCGGGTCAAGGCTAGGCTAATGTCTTAGAATTCGGTTCTCTGAGACCTTTGATGCGCAAGCTGAGGTTATCATCTGAACTGTCCACCAAAATGTTAGACATTGTAGCGCTATTACTGCTGCTCTTGTGGCTGCTTGTAAGTCATACCCAGAAACCATCATCATGAATTACGCACTGAAAGAAAAAGGCTCTTTCTAATTCCCTTTACAATGTCTTTCTTCATCCACTGCGGCATCATCCAGGTCCCAGACTGTGGGCGGCAAGCAGAATACCCTGGTGCTGGAACCAGTATTGGGGACGTTTGAATCATCGGCTAGCGGAACTACACGATCAATATGGACCAGCAGTGCGAGTAGCGCCAAACGAAGTATCGTACATTTCTCATACAGCATGGAAGACTATCTATGGTCAACGCTCTACCGAGATGAGTAAAGATCCCATCTTCTCTCTTGCGACGCCAACCGGCGTACCAAGTAAGTCGGTTCCTTTACACGACGACTAGAAAACTGACAGAGAAGATATCATGACGGCGGATCGCACGACTCATTCGAGACACAGAAGACTTCTTTCTCACGCATTCTCCGAGATGGCACTTCGTGAGCAGGAAGATATCTTGGTTGAATACTGCACCAAGCTCCTTAGCCAGCTGGAGACGCATTGTATCGATGGGCCTGTCGATTTGACACATTGGCTTCATCTGACGAGTAAGAGTT
Source organism: Fusarium staphyleae (assembly GCA_017140175.1). Taxonomy (NCBI): domain Eukaryota; kingdom Fungi; phylum Ascomycota; class Sordariomycetes; order Hypocreales; family Nectriaceae; genus Fusarium; species Fusarium staphyleae. Next base: position 56,448 of record JADDON010000379.1, read on the forward strand.
CACACGTCTCTAATATAGGCGTCTTAACAAGACTAACAACATGTCGATAGCATTCGACCTCATTGGATCCCTTGCATTTGGCCAGGACTTCTCCTGCATCGACACTGGGAAGCCTCATCCGTTCGTCGCGTCCATCGAGCATGTATCGCGAGAACTGATCATGGGTCAAATGGTTCGCTACTACGGCGTGTCTCTCTTGCGCAGTTTCTTTACGCAGGGAGGCTCGAGCACCTCGCGTGTTGCCAATGCCCAGCGTGCAAAGGAGATGGTTGATGCTAGGGTTGCGCGTGGGCCAACAGAAGATCGTAAAGACTTCTGGCACTATGTACTCGCTGCTGAAGATGGTGGCAAAGGCTTATCGCTCCCCGAGATGGTCGTCGACGCCTTTAGCATCGCAATTGCTGGGTCAGACAGCACGGCAACGGCCTTGACAGCTACTATATACCTGCTGCTGACCCACCGAGACGTCTATCGCCAGCTTCAAACATTCATCCGGGAGGAATTCAAGGCGGAGAGGGACATGACCCCTTCAAGGCTTTCTAGTGAGCGAGCTCCTCTTCTAGACGCCGTCTTGCAAGAGTCTATGCGTCTTTACCCACCCGTTGCAATCACCCTCCCAAGGGTTGTTCCTCCCGGAGGCGAGACTATAGACGGCCTCTTCGTTCCCGCAGGGACTACCGTCGGCGTCAACCACCTTTCCGCGAACCGCTCTGCAGAGAACTTTCACAGGCCCCTCGACTTCATCCCCGGGAGGTGGTTGGAGAAGCACAAAGAAGTGCATATCAAGGCGAGCTTCCAGCCGTTCTCTCTCGGGCCCAGAAACTGCCTCGGTAAGAATCTGGCCAAGGCAGAGATGCGGCTGATTCTGGCGAGGCTGCTGTGGAGATTTGATCTGCACCTCATGCCAGAGTGCGAAAGGTGGATGGATGGGCAGCGAATATATGGGTTTTGGGTGAAGCCATCGTTGATGTGTAGGATCTCGCCGAGAACTGGCTATGACTGTTCAGAAGACTTTATTGAAGTCGGGTAATTATCATGATAATATCTATCCAGGTATTCAATAGGCAGAATATGGAATGCGCCATTATCTCGTAATAAACATGTTCATGAACATCCATGATGGCTTGATACCATAGGAAGGAGAGTCTGAACCAGTGAGTGCTCGAACAGTATCATCAAAGTCTGAACTATGCAAATGAAATTCTAAAATATATCTCTCAAGTCCAGGATAATGCTATAATCTCTCAATCGACATATCGCCATTTATCAGCTCTAACATCTCGCTGAGTGTGCGCGCCCACAAACATGGTGCATAGCTTAGCCATTGATGAAGAACATCGAGATAACTACATTAGATCAGGTAGTTTAAGACCGTATGTATGGGTAATCACCACCACCACCACCACATGATGGTGGTGATCATGACAAATGGGGAGATAATCACAAACGTGGTGCTGTTGAGCGAAGAGCATGTTCAGTGAGTAACCTCAAAGGCCCTGGTGCTGTACCACGTAGATAAATGAGTCTGATTCCTCTATATGTACAGCTTCGGAGTAGCTTGCGAGTGCCATCATCATCCAAGTGATGGGGGTACAAGAACTCAATGGAGCCAGCTGCGGAACCCGAGAATATGTATCCCTGTCCAGCCATTCCAAGTTACTAACATATCAACAGCACGGTCTGGTAATTTGAACTATGAATATCCCCATAGTTAGTTATCTGTTGATGACGTGGAAACAAGGTGGATTATATCTTCCGATAGATGGAGGTAATTGTCTTGGCCGACACCGTCACAGAAATTCCTAGAGATAGCAATTAATACACAAGTGAAAGCCTGTTTGCTTGTCTATCGAGAAGTAGGGCTCATGGCCTCTGAGCTACCATGACCATCTCGAAAACCCCGAATAAATCGACATTGCAGGGGTTTAGAGTCTCACCACAAGCTTCTCTCCGCCAGCACGGGCTGTAAAACTCTGCAACCCGGAACCGACGGCATCCCATCCTTCACCAATGACTTTGACCGGAAGTGGAAGCTTATAGGTTCCCTCCTCGATGGCCCTACCCAGCGCCGACATGGCAGCCTTGCCTCCCGGTGCCTCAAAGGTCTGGCGCCCGAAGACGACTGAAGACCGGATGCCCTCTGGAACTGACACCTCCTCTCCTGTGAATACCTGCGAGTATAGCCGAGGCCCATCTGCACGCAGCGCCGCAAAGATACCGGGGTTCTCTGCAGCAGCCGTGACACAGTCGACGATGGCGTCCACGCCCCCATGAGTAAACTTGGCGACGGCAGGACCAAGAGGATATGATGCTCGGGCGATGGTCATTGTAGCACCCAGTCTGCTCAATCGTTCGGAATGCTTCGTTGAGGCGCTGGTGGAGATGGTCGCGTCGGGGAGAGCCAAGCGAAGCAGCTGAATAGCGGCACCGCCAACGCCAGAGCCACCACCAAGGACCAGAATGCTCCGGGGCGGAGACGAGGTATCTCCAGGCGCCGTCGGCGAGATATGAGGGATTGGCACATGCAGGCCATGGAGAATTGCGGCCGCTGCAGTCAGATAGCAGATTCTGGAACACGACATAACTTATGTCAGCTCGCGTCCTGCAAACAACCTCGTATAGCGGATAGACGAGTGTAGGTGTCGGTCTATCTTCACTTACGGCAGAGATGCAGCATCTTCAAAGCTGAGCGACGTCGGCTTCTTGGATACGAAATGCTGAGGCACGGTAGCAACCTCCTGGAAGGCCGCCATCTTTCCGCCGATGCCACAGAGCGCAAAAACTTCGTCGCCAGCTTTGAACTCGGTCACGGACTCTCCCACCTGCTCGACAGTGCCGGCGGCATCGAGACCCAGAGTCACGGGCCAGGATTGGACCATCTCTCCACGGGACCACATCTTCCAGTCCAGAGGGTTGAGTGCCACGGCCTTGATACGAATGCAAACATCGATGGCGTCGGGGGCAGGCTTGGGTACGGTTGCAAGGACGAAGCTGCCTCCCTGCTGCGTTGCCTGGTACTGGCGAATGGTGTTGGACATGGTGAAGTGTTGAGAATGTCGTCTTGAGAGACGGGGAGCTGAAGATCTGGGCAGAAGATATGAGAGGGGACGGAGAAGGTCCTTATGGCGAGAAAGCATGTCGATATAGGTAACGTGAGAGGGTATTTGCGATGCAAGCTGCCCTTCTCTTATTCACTTTCACTCACTCATAGAATATCCTTCTAGAGGAAATAGCAATAGTCTCCGAGACAAACCACGTAAGAACCTACGTACAGCATCGGTGGAGAAGCGGCTTCATGCCTCGTGCTCTGTGAGCGGACTTGGTGTATCCCTGAAACGTGTTGAAGAAGATGGTGTCGGTCACCATGTCGAGACTGAGACTTGCATCAAAGCCGTTGCTGAAATTAACTAGAAGATACTCGGTCACTATGCTTGACGTCTGTAAGCCAACGTCTGGTCGTTATTGAAGCCAGCCTCGTTGAACAACAGTCTTGGTACGGGAGCCGACATGAAGCCCGCCAAGCTGCCTCTCTCCCCTTGGTAGCAGTAGCTATCTTGGGACGCACATCATGGTGATCTGCTTACGCAAACTCCAGGAGCCAGCATGATGTTTTGCATTCGGGAGCCAGAATTGAGTCCTACCGGAAGCCGTTGATTGCAGTTCCAGAGTCACTATTCTCAAAGACTGCTGCGTGAAATCATGGACAGCGGAGATAAAGATCTTCTTAAACAATAAAAATCCGCTTCAACGAGTAGAGAAAGATACTTACTTGACTCCATCATCATTCCCAAAGGGGAAATCCTCAAGTTCCAAGCCCGAAGCTGCAGCCAACCGCACAACCAGCATAATCTCGTCGGAAGAGCAAGTTACAGAAATAGCAGAGACATATCAATAGTCTTGCAGCGTTGATCATCCAGTCTAGCACTCGTCATGGATTCATCTATCGAGGCCTATGCAAAGACCCTCCGCATCAATCATTTCAAGCCCGAAGAGGTGCCTTGGCGGAGGCTTGGCCAGTGTAAGTCACAATAGCTCACCCTACAAGTAGCGCAATATCCACCTCCAACTATCAATAATATCCCATCACCATGTACCCAAGTTGATACTCTCGTCAGATCTGTGGCGTCCCATTGAGGATGGATCCAACACGCAGTATCGACTCGCAGTTATCGAAAGCCTGCTGCCCCCCAAGACCAACGGCCCAGTCTTTCATTTTCACGAGATGCACGACGAAGGCTTCTACGTCAAGGCGAGTCTGTCTCTTGGCACCTCTCGAGCCGCAGCTACGAGCTCAACTGACCTTTGGCGCACAGAAAGGCACTGTTCGCTTCCACTCGCCGGGACGTCCGGACGTGGACTGCAAAGCCGGCGAGATGCTAACCATCCCGATCCGCCTGCCACACAGGTTCAGCAACCCCTTTGACGAGGAGGCTGTTTTCATCAACACTGCTACGCCGGGATTTTTCATCCGCTACTTTGAGCACTTGGAAGAGCTCATTGGGAGCGGCAAGGAGTTAACACCAGAGACTAACAGAGCTGCCCTGCTTCGATTCGCCTCCATTCCCCTCACCGAGGGCGAGGTCAAGCGCTTCGAGGAGGCCGCAGCTTTGGAAGAGAACAAGCAAGGTGAAGAATGAGGTATTATAAGAGAAGCATGTCTTGCCAAAGACTGATGTCAGTTTTACACACGGGATATATGTGAATGTGAGATGGCTGCTGGTGACTTGAGTTTATTCGTGAAATCCAATGCTGGTGAAATGCGTCTAAGAACAGGCATCAACATAAGAGACAAATGTACCAGAAAGCAACGCTCCAACGCAAGAAGCATCAACCAACTCCGTTATGTAAGAGGGGGACCCGGCTAACTATTCCTCGAGCTCAAAAACATGCATATCGGTCGCAGTCCCGAGGAAGTCAAACGTGAAGAGCGGATCCTCGTCAGCACGGGAAGCGTGATCCGTAAAGCCCGACGTGATATCAAAGAGTTCCACGTGGCTAGACAGCCTTGGTCTCTTACTTGCACGCAACGCCCCGTCAGGCTGTTGCTTGTAGGACTCAGGCCAAGGCGAAGGACCCATTGGCCCGCTGGCACCGTGGCCTGCATCTCCGGGCCACGGCGAACAGCCGTCGAGAGGCCGCATAAACGGAAGCAGTAACGATGAGTCGGTCGCCGCCTCTGCCGTAAACAGGCCTGCTGTCAGGCTCTCGGGGCCCGGCGGTGTGTCTTTGAGAGGACTGCCCCGTTGTGAGCCCGAGGATGCTGTTGATTGAAGACTAGATAGCTCATTGAAAACCATAGAGGGAGTGTTGATTGCCTCGGAGAGCCTTCTTTGACGCACAAGCCGAACAAGGGATTCGAGTACTCGGCTCAGCCTCATGGTAAGATTCTCGACGTGCTCTTGATCGGCAGCCGAGGTATATCGATCGCGGAGAGCCTCCAGAATTAGAATTTCCTCTTCTGGCTGGCTGGGGAGGTCATCCGACGTTGCTACCGGCTGCAGCAGAATGCCCCTAGCCAGTATAAAAACGGCCGCTAGCGGGAAGTGTGCTGCCAGCCGAGGGAGTATCGAAGCCATCATCGTCTCGTCGTGGTCAAATGCTGAAGCTTGTCCTTGGGAAGACTCTTCTCGGTGCTCGTGGGAGTCATTCTCGCTGCTCGGACTGCTAGAGTGTGTGCCGTCTAGGAGCTGTTGCAGCGCGTCCACAAAGCGCGGGTCTGGCTGTGCTGTCGTGGCCAGGAGGAAGATGAGGCAGCTCGCCTTTGCATCTTGGAACGCTTCGTGCGCAAACTTCGATTCAGTCTGTGCTCCTAGGATACATAGTCGGGTTGCGAAGAAGGAGAGCATGAGCGTGGCTGATGCGACGGATGTTGGTGCAGATTTCATCTGTTGATTAGTAGCGGCCCATTGATCCAGTTTTGACCTCAACTGCGACCATGACTGGGAATGTACTGGACGAGACAGTAAGCTCCGGTATACCTCATCCTGGATCTTGGCAAGCTCTAGTCTCGAACAATGCTTGGAGTCGTTTCCGCTGCACGGCGCTGGGATGCTGGAGTCACATCCCGGAAGCCAAGATATTGTCCCTCGACAAATGAAGGCGTTTCTGTCTCTTATGTAGAGGGAGGCGAACACCTTCTGTCTTTCGACCATCTCGTCGTGCGATGCATCTGAAAGGGAGGCGTGGTACTGGTGGAGGCCCATGGTGCGGGCTAAGAGGCAAGCTTGTGCGAATACCACTTCTGCCATCCCGGTCGTGCTATATTGCTCCGCGACGTAGCTCTAGAGCGGTTGAGTTATCATCAATTCTGAGAAAAGGGACGCGAACAGCATACCAACAAGGCGAGTGCCTGCACATTGACAAGCCTAGGCGTTAGGAAGACCCGAGGATTGTTGACCGCCATCCTCAGAGTCTGCAGAAATGGCTGGATGAAAGGACTACTGCCCTGGTTCATCTGATCCCTCCCTATGGCGAGGAGGACGATGAGGTTGAAGCACACGGCCCAGCCTTCATCTGAGGGCCTCAAGGGCTGCGAATAAACGCCATCAAGATGGGCCTGGAAACTGGGGCGCACAAAGATGTCGGTCGCGTAATCGGCGCTTTTGAAGAACTGCCCGACAATGATATTGAGAAACTGACGCGGCGGAAGAGGTGTTTCAACTGGTCCAGGGGGTATATCCAGGTATTGTTCCCTGCTCGCTCTGGAGAGCATCTGCTGGAGCATCAGTCGCGTAGCAACGCCATCCTCAACCGGCCCATGGCTCCCAGAGGTTTCAAAGATGGGGTCGTCGTGGAACTCTTTGCACAGCGTGTAGAGGGAACACGGTCCATGGTATCGGTCAACCGAGCATGCCTTGTCCCGTACGATGTAACTGTCCTGGCGGGTAGTCGTAGATGTACTCGGCTTCGTGAGATGCTCGAGCATCCAGTCCTCTTCAGGGCCGGGAATAACGTTGGGCCTCGCCTCGTTCCCGCTCTTAACGAGTGACGTCAAGGCCGAGAGGTCGTTCTGGATGTTGTTCAGCTGGTCCTCGAGCACCTCGAAGTTCTGGCATCTGAAACAGTGAGCGGTCTTGTAAGCCTCTGTGCTTCCTCTCGGGCTGCTCGGACGGGTACTCACAAGAGCTTGACGTGGTTGATGCGTTTACCAGGCGATTGATAACGGCATTCGACGCCGTCTCGCTTGCAGCTCTCGCACTGAGGACGCTCTCTCCCGCAGCGTATCTTCCTTGTTCGACAGTGCGCACACGCCAAGTCGTGCGTCGACCACATTTGCGGCTGCTCAGGTCAGCTCCAGCGCCGGGCTCGAGATATCAGGCCTTGACAGACAAACCTCTTTGCTCTGGGTATTCCACATTATGGGGACGGACGGACGGATATCGTGGCCAGGGCTCTCAGAAAGTGCTCGAGTCCTTTAAGAAGACCTGGTGACTTCTTGCGGGGGCCATGTCTGTCTCCCGCACGTCTATTTTCACTCCAGCACTGCTCGGTTCAGCTGCTGCTGGAGATGATTCTTCACACAGGCCGACATTACCATGTACCACGCGAGTTGAGGAGAGAGACGCAGTGTCGTACAGTGCGTCACTATCAGCAGCTGATATCATCCCGCTTTTCACTCCTTCCTCGTCCTCCCCCCAAAGTACCTCGGGGAAGTCTCATGTCTCAGCGCTGGGCCTTCTCAGGCTGCTAGGCCAGAAATACCACGTTATGGACGGGCTTTTCCTTCCGATTCAATCTCTATCTCATCATCATCGATATTCCTTTGCCCTCGCATCGGCAGCATTGCTTAGCTAGAGCAAACTACCCGCCATGGCTGTCGAGTGCACCTCGGATCCTCTCTTCGGTCTCTGGAGGCCTCAGGACCACCTGAAGCATCTGTACTATGGCCCTGGATGCGTTGAGAAGCACCTCCTCAGCGTCGTACCGTCCTCTACCTCCAAGGTCTTTATCATCACTGGAAGCTCTGTAGCTACCAAGACACCCTCGATCGAGAACCTTGAAAGGCTTCTGGGCGAGTTCCACGCTGGGACGTACTCTGGGATCCAGCAACATGGCCAGGCCGAAGGGGTAGATGAAGCAACCCGCCTGGTAAGCCAGACCAAGGGCGTTGACACTATCTTGTCGGTGGGAGGCGGATCGCCTATTGACTCGGCCAAGGTGGTATCCTACCGCATACACGAAGCTACCGGGAAGTCCTTGGCACACATCGCAATCCCCACGACCCTGAGTGCCGCAGAGTGTACAGCCGGCGGGGGTTTCACGCGTTCTGACGGCAGCAAGGTTGGCTTCATGCACCCTTGTATGGGTGTAAACGCCATCTTCTACGACGCCTTGATTGCTCATCACACACCCTTGGATCTCTGGTTATCTACAGGAATACGTGCAGTCGATCACGCAGTCGAGACTATGTACCATCCAAGCGCCTCCGAGGTTCCATGGAAGGCCTTGGCTTCCTGGGCCTTGGCAACTCTGGCTGATGGTCTTCCTTTAGCGAAGCGACTCTATGGGTCCGAGTTAAGGAACGACAACACCACGAAGCTGCAGCTCGCTGCCTTTGCCAGCTCAGGTCTCCGCGGATCCAATTTTAGAGGCGGCATGGGTCTATCTCACGCACTTGGATACGCCCTCGGAAGTCCCTACGGTATTCCCCGTGAGTCGATGATTTCTTGTTACTCTTGTGCATCTCGGTATACCTCAGCCGTTTGGGGGCTGTGGGCGGAGACAACCGTCCACGACGCGGTAAGGCTGAGCTTCTGTCTATGATGACTAGAAGATATCGTCCCTTTCCATTCAGGCTTGCGAGAGTTGGGTGTGACAAGAGGTGGCTCACCGAGGTACAGTGTCGGAGTCATGTAACGTTGACCATGGACCCTTCAAGCAGCGATAGACACAAGACATGAGTTAGTTACCGACTATTGCTGACCGGTAATTCTAGATGGTGAAACAAGCTGCCTGACTCTGAGCCCGGTCATCCGCCACAAGGCAAAGACAGATGCAAGAGCCGCAGAGCAGATTGCTCGCCTTCTGCCAGCCTTGAGAGGTTGTAGCGAAGGAGGACAACACCTGCTCGAGGCTTTGGCAGTGGCAGGGCTCATAGAAGACCTGATATCCGAACTGGGGCTTACCCAGCCATCCCTGTCCAAGCGAGGAATCGGCCAAGACCAGATTACCATTATCGCGGGGAGAGCATCCGGGGGAGCGCCAAGCAAGGACATTCTCGCATTGGTCGATGAGTTGTTTCATGGGTCGTACGCCGAACTGTCTTGAAGCAAAGGGTCTCGGCAGTTAGCTTGATAGCCTCAAGTCCGGTCTTTGCCTGCATACTATACGAACTAGCTACTACCTAGTGAAGCACGAATCTGAGAGCGAGATGCTTGCATGTCCATCTACAGCCTCGGGCCCAAAGTGCCAAGTTGGACAAGGCGCATGATTTGACAACGGGATCATGCACAACCTCTACTTCCCCATGTTTGCCTGAGCAAGCAGTATCTTCCCGACGCTCTGGATACTTATAGACATTGGCTAGCCAAGCGCTCTCGTGTATCACGATTGTATTCTCTCCGATTGGCCGACTCTGTCTTCTCAACTCATCTGCTTGCTTATCTGCCTCGTCCGAAGAATCACGGCTCGTGCTGAGGCTGCCAAATCTATGAACCCTCGATATTGAAGCAAACCCCCAATACTGGCGTCAGACTGCATATACGATGCATCTCCGTCTATGAATACCCACGTGCCATTGCATGCCAGCCAGGGTGGGCTCTTCAGCCTGCAGAATCAACAGCCCGTGTGCCTTTGCGGACGCTGTACTACACCGGGAAGCACAGCAGTGCCGAGATATGCCGATACGGACTTCAGGGTCTTGGAGACTGCACCTCAAGGCCGAGACATTCTGATGTGCAGTATTGCATCAAACCCCTGTATTTGTGGCGAGAGGAGAAGATGCACCATGTAAGCCATGGTAGGTAGGATCGCTGAGGCGGCTGGAAAGGAAAGCTCCTAGTAAGCTAACCCTACATCCATGTATTGAGTAACTGATCCCGGGTCCAGTCTAGACTAACATAGTAGATACAGAAAAACATAGGAAGCCAGCCGATGTAGCACTTTGAGCCACATCCGATCGATATTGCGGAGTCAACCACATCTCGCCTATACAAAGACACGTAAAGAAGAGATTCTCAGCAGCCTCACTTTGAGCTGCAAGCTATCCTAGTTCTCAAGATAGTCATCACTTACGCCACCATTTCCATGCCGCTGTCGACGTTTGTCCTCCCGATTCAGCGGGGGTCAACCAATGGTGATGCCTCGAAGGACGGTAGGAAGACGGTATATTGATGCGACGCGACCAGAAGAAGAGCCTCAGGGCGGTATATATGCTGGTGGAACAAACTAAACTCCTGCAAGCCATCTATGGAGCAGATAGGTCAAAGTGTCATTCATCGAGCAGCAGTACGAGCAGCGTTTGAAACGTAGCAGATGTAGATTGTAGCGGTTTCTCAGTTACTCGGCCGTCCAGCAAACCCCATACCAGAGCCAACGGTTCATAGCCCATTCCTCCCTCGCGGTGAGCTCTTCAGACAATCTTACCATCAGCCACGTGAAACTCGAACCACCCCGTAACGAATCTGGTCTTGGTAGGATGAGCGAAGACGGCGTGGTCAGGATGGACCACAGACTTGAACTTGTCCTCATTCTTCACCTTGACGTAGTCTTCAATGTCTCGAAAGACGATCTGAACGATGCAATCGGCATCGTCCACTTTCTCTGCAGGTATGTCTGGGATAATCCGGTCCATCAGAGCCCGTGCCTTGGTGGAGTTGTGTTGCTGAAGATTGTCAGTCCTTACTTACATCAATCCTCATAGTGTGCTTCATTGCCTTCAGCCGCTTACCATGTGATATGAAACAATCTTGTTCTTGACGAGCAGCTCCTTCAAGTAGCCGGCGTGTGTCTGGCTGACATAGTCGTGATAGGCATCTTCGTCCATCCCAGGCTTGCGATAGCCAAAGATGGTGACGGAAAAGAGGCGCTGAGAGATAGAGGACATTGTGTCTTGTCTGATGTTATAAATAGAAACAAGTATGAAGATACCAAGTCTTGGCTCGTAAACAAGGGGTGTTGGTAGCTGCGGGATCTTGGTAAAGACTCTTGCAGATGACTGCTTTTATCGTCGTTTCTGGAATAGTCACCACTTCTCCAAGCTCCTGTATGTCGGCTCGATGACGGGATACACCTGTTTGACGGTCCATAGCCCTCAATTGCGATAATCCGGAGAGCGACTCGGATGCCGAGGACCGCGTATCAGGCGCTTCCGAGACTCTATACACAACCGCATGTTAGCGATTATGGCGTTGACCCCTTGGAGCTCAATGCATAGAGCTAGTCCGGTAGGCATTGGCAGCTGACACCGAGTCTCATCCGGACTGGATATGGTTTCCACGGCTGATCTTGGCCATGACTTCGGGAATGCCGACGACTCGAACCGTCATAGATAGAAGGCCTAGGAACGACGGCGATGCTTGAGCATGGAACCATATAGTACTGACATTGAGCCCTCGCAATTCTGTGATTATCCAAACCCAGCAAGAGATAGTCGCGGACACCATGAAGTCGTGCAAAGTCCTCCTGTTCGGGGACCTGTCCTGTTCTTTCGAGGACGACCTCAAGATACTCCTCCACACTCACGACAACCCCTTGCTCACTTCATTCCTTGAGCAGGCCGGGGCGAATATCAGACAGGAGATTGGAAAGCTGTCCACGGCGCAGCAGAATCTCTTTCCCCGCTTCACCACTCTCATCGACTTGGTGTCGAAGCTAGGAGAGACAGAGGGCTCCCCTATTCTGAGGTTCAGTCTTCTCACTGTCTGCCAGGTCGGGCAGTTTATCAAGTTCGTGCAAACACACCAAGATCTAATGATACTAAACACTCACACATGCCTGTAGTTACTACGGTCGAGAAGGTCGTCAATATCCTCTGCCCCAGGAAACATACTCCCTTGGTATTTGTGCTGGAGCATTCGCTGCGGCAGCCGTCAGCGCATCACATTCACTCTCTGAGCTGGTCAACGTGGCCAGCAGAACAGTTATCTTTGCATTTAGAGCAGCGCTTTTGTCTTTCACCGTCAAGAACGATATCGTTGGCAACAACAAGCAGCATGGGAGGAGTTGGTCTGTGGTTATCCCGGGGCAGGAAACAGATATTCAGGACAAGATAGAGCAGTTCTCTGTCAAGGATGTAAGTCTTCCTTCGCGTCTTATCAAGAGCACGTACGGTATCTAACATGAAAGTGTCTCTATGCATCGTGGCGGCCTTATATCAGCGCTACAACACCAAGCCATGTCACCTTGAGCGGTCCGCCGAGTGTACTTCAGAAGTTCATCTCGGAGGAGAAGCTCAGGGCATATGAGCTTTCCATCGAGTCACCATACCACGCACCTCATCTTTTCGATGAATACTCTATTGAGAGGCTTCTTGGGGACTCGGGTTCCACTGATTGCGCATTCCTCCCTCTTATCTCACCGTCAGATGGCAATCTTATCAGAGTGGACGACTTCAAGAGCCTTATAAGAACGATCATCACTGACAGTCTTGTCCATCCCGTCCGATGGATCCCTATCCTCGAAGGGACTGTACAAAGACTACAGCAGTCCGGGTTCGAAAGCTGCGATATCTTGCCCTTCACCAGCAACGCCTCTCAGCTCTTATCCACCGCATTGAGTCGTGCAGGCTTGAAGGTCGAGGTGGTGAAGATGCTCGAAACTACACCATCTGTCCCATCTAACCGTGGCCACTTCTCAGACTCAAAGATCGCCATAGTCGGCTACTCGGGACGGTTCCCCGACTCTGCATCCAACGAGGAGTTCTGGGAGCTGCTGAGGGCCGGTAAAGATGTGCACCGCGAAGTGCCCGCGGATCGCTTCAACTGGAGGACGCACTATGATCCGACGGGCAAGACAAAGAACACCAGCAGAGTCAAGTACGGGTGTTGGATCAAGGAGCCGGGACTCTTCGACTCGCGCTTCTTCAACATCTCTCCCCGTGAAGCTGAGAACACGGATCCCGCGCAGAGGCTGGCTATCACGACCGTCTACGAAGCAATGGAGATGGGTGGAATGGTCCCCAACAGGACCCCGTCTACTCAGCAAGACCGCATCGGTTGCTTCTTTGGGACGACTAGTGATGATTGGAGAGAGGTCAACAGCGGCCAGGATGTCGATACTTACTTTATCCCTGGCGGTAACCGCGCATTTGTACCAGGTCGGATCAGGTATGCCATCTCACAGCCGGGTACGGGCTAACTAGAGGATGATACTGACCTGTATATAGCTACTTCTTCAGGTTCTCTGGTCCCAGCCTCAGCATGGACACGGCGTGCTCCTCCAGCTTCGCCGCTATCCAGACAGCCTGTGCCTATCTGTGGAGAGGCGAGTGTGATACTGCAGTTGCAGGAGGGACAAATGTGCTCACCAACCCTGACAACTTCGTCGGGCTTGATCGAGGCCACTTCCTCTCAACGACTGGTATGTTACAGGGGATCGCGCTGATGCTTATGGATGTTCAACACACTAACATAAACCTCTTCATAGGCAACTGCAACGCGTTTGATGACGGTGCCAGTGGCTACTGCAGAGCAGATGCTGTTGGGTCCGTCATTCTCAAGCGTCTCGAGGACGCCGAGATGGACAACGATCCCATCTTTGGCATCATCTCAGGGGCTACTACCAACCACTGTGGACAGACAGACAGCATCACCCGGCCTCACGAGGGGGACCAGTCGTCTGTCTTCAAGCGCATCATCCGACACGCCGGGGTCGACCCCCTCGACGTGAGCTACGTCGAGATGCACGGCACAGGCACCCAAGCTGGCGATGCCACAGAGATGAACTCGGTGCTCTCTGTGTTTGTGCCCGAGCATCAGCGCATGCCTCGCCATCCTCTCTACCTCGGCTCTGCAAAGGCAAACATCGGCCACGCCGAGTCCGCCTCGGGCGTGTCCTCGCTGATCAAAGTGCTCATGATGATGAAGCACGGCGAGATCCCGCCGCATTGCGGCATCAAGACCAAGATCAACCACAACTACCCCCTCGATCTGAAGGATCGCAACGTCAACATCGTTTTCGAGCCTACGTCTTGGCTGCGCGAGCAGTCACCGTGCGGCAAGAGATACGCCTTCTTGAACAACTTCAGTGCTGCTGGGGGTAACACGGCTGTTCTGCTTGAGGACGCGCCGCTGCTGGAGGACAAGCGAGAGGATCCTCGGGGTTTTCATCTCGTTGCCGTGTCTTCAAAGACACCAAAGTCACTCAGGGCTAACATCGAGGCGCTCATCGCTCACCTCGAGACGTCGGGTCCGGTCTCGATCTCCGGATTGGCATATACCACCACCGCGAGACGACTACAACACTCATACCGTGTGGCTGTTACTGGATCTGACGCATCTTCAGTGGCTCGGTCTCTCCGGCCGAAGCTCGAAGGCCTGGAGCCAAAGACGATCCCTCCAGCTGCTAGGATACCCAAGGTGGCCTTTATGTTCACCGGACAAGGGTCGTTCTACGTCGGTCTCGGAAGAGAGCTTTACCTTAATATCTCCTCGTTCAGAGAAGATATGGCACGATTCGAGAGTATCGCTCTGCGGCAAGGCTTTCCCAGCTTCCTCGGCGTTGTTCGCGATGTCCAAGCCGCCGAGGTTGATGATCCTGTCGTCACTCAACTCGCCATCACCTGCCTCCAGATGGCCCTTACAAAGCTCTGGATATCCTGGGGAGTGAAGCCCAGCATGGTCACTGGGCATAGTCTGGGCGAGTATGCCGCATTGTTCGCCGCCGACGTCCTATCCGCCAGTGATACCATCTTCTTGGTGGGAACAAGAGCGAGACTGTTGACGCAGCATTGCACGCCTGGCACTCACTCAATGCTGGCTGTCAAGGCGTCTGCGGACTCGATCCGGCCTCTTATCCAAGGCTTCGAAGCTGGCATTGCTTGTCTGAACCAACCTACCGGAGTGGTCGTCAGTGCTAAAGCCGAGGAGATCAGTCGACTGACAGAGGTTTTCAAGACAGAAGGCATCAACACTACCCAGCTCGAGGTACCCTTTGCCTTTCACTCTTCGCAAGTTGAGCCCATCTTGGAAGAGTTTGAGTCGGCTACTCGATCAGTCAGCTTTCGGGTACCGTCAATCCCTTACATCTCGCCTCTACTCTCCCATGTTGTCTCCAAGGGCGATGTCCTGGACGGTCCGTACCTCTCTAGGGCATGTCGTCACAGCGTCAACTTCCAAGGCGCGTTAGAGGCAGCCTCAGATAGCGGTCTGGTCAGTGAAAAGACCATCTGGCTGGAACTTGGCCCTCACCCTGCCTGCTCTGGCATGGTCAAGGGGACCCTTGGCAGCAACTCCATTACCGCGACCACACTGCGGAGGGACACGGATACTTGGAAGAGCCTCACGGCGGCTCTTGAACTGCTGTATCTCAGTGGCATCGACATTGACTGGAACGAATATCATCGAGACTTTGAAAAGTTCAACCGTGTTCTTGAGCTGCCTCGCTACAGCTGGGATCTGAAGAACTACTGGATCATGTATCGCAACGACTTTTGCCTCACCAAAGGCGATGACAGGCCGCTCGTTGCTCCTGTTGCAGCTGTACCCGTTTCGTTCAAATACATGTCTCCGTCGCTACAGAAGGTCATGGAGGAAGATCATGGCAGCGATTCGTCGTCGATACTCGTCGAGTCTGACGTTCACGACCCGAGACTCGTGCCAATATTCACAGGTCACCGCGTCAACGGAGCAGAGCTTTGTCCTTCTGTGAGTCTACTATACGTTCACACTCTGGCACTACCCATGCTAACCAAGCGCAGTCGCTATGGGCTGATATTGCGATGCATCTCACTAGCTACATGATGGAGCAGCGCTCACTGCCCATCTCAACCACAGGCATGGACGTCCGCCAGATGCAGATATACAAGCCCCTCGTGCTCAACTCCGCCCAGAGCTCACAGCTGTTCAGGGTGTCAGCTATTGCTAGCTGGCCCGATAAGTCGGTCAAGGTTTCCATCTACAGCGTCAATGAAAAGGGGGTAAAGACTGTGAACCACGCAACGTGCACCATCGACTTCACCGAATCTGAGGTCTGGGTAAAGGAATGGAAAAGAAACTCGTATTTGATCCAGAGCAGGGTCAAGGCCCTCCGGCGATCCGTTGAAGATGGCGAAGCACACCGCATGAAGCGAGCCATCGTATACAGACTCTTTGCCAATATCGTCGAGTACAGCCCCGACTACCAGGGCATGAGCGAGGTGATCCTCGACAGCAACGAACTGGAAGCCGTCTCTGCGGTGCAGTTTCAGGTCGATGATCAAGGCTTCTTCTTCAACCCGCAGTGGATCGACAGCCTCGGTGGGATCGCAGGCTTCATCATGAACGGCAACGACAGTCCGCATCCCAGCGCCGAAGTCTTCATCAACCACGGATGGGATGGCTTCAAGTGCGTTGCAAAGCTGGAGCGAGGCAAGACATACCACTGCTACAACCGGATGCAGCTCCTCGAGGGGACGCTATACGCTGGCGATACCTACGTCTTTGACGGTGATGATATCGTTGCCGTGATACAGCAGGTCAAGGTTAGTCAGATATACTCGGGTTTGATGCATGGCACTGATGATTCCAGTTTATGGGAGTTCCTCGTCGAGCTTTGGATGGACTGCGGCCAAGCAAGTCGCCAAGCACAAAGTCCTCCATCCCAGAAGTTCCGCCTCCAAAGTTACCGAAGAGCAAGCCAGCCGCGCCATCTCCTCCAGCACCGACTACTACTGGAGGCAGCTGGCTCGGGATCTTGGCAGTCATCGCCGAAGAGGTTGGTGTTGATCTCGGCGAGCTTAAGCCGGACACCGAGTTTGTCGAGCTGGGCCTCGACTCTCTTCTCTCCCTCACCATCACTGGTCGGATACGTGACGAGTTGAGCGTGGATCTTTCCTCAACCATCTTCGTTGAATGTCCCACCGTCAAAGACTTGCAGCAGCTACACGGTTCTGATACCGGGGCGTCTTCCATGACTACCGAGTCAAGTGACGGGGGGAAGTCGGGTACATCAACGCCAGATACGTCTCTAGCATCAGAGGTTGGTGCTCTGGACTATTCTCATATCATTCGATCTACGCTGGCCGAAGAGACTGGGATCAAGCTGGAAGATCTCTCGCCTTCTACTCGACTTGATGAGATTGGCTTCGACTCGCTGCTCGCATTGACGACTATGGGGACATTGAGTGAGATCCTTAAGACGGATCTCCCCTCCTCCCTCTTCGCCGAGTCTGAGACACTTGCCCAGGTTGAGCAGGCGGTTTCTGAACTTCTGGGACTGAACTCTAAGTCGGTTATACCAACTTCAGTCGCCGACTCATCATCTCCAACATGCAATGATTCCGTGGTTCGAGATGCCCCTCACGCAACCTCAATCTTGCTCCAGGGCTCCCCCAGCACAGCCCGCTCCACCATCTTCATGTTCCCGGATGGATCTGGGTCTGCTTCTTCATACGCTTCACTGGCCCGTATCGACCCCAGCGTTGCGGTTTATGGACTGAACTGCCCCTGGCGCAAGACCCCCGAGGACATGGCACGGTCTGGATGCAACCTAGTCCAGCTCTCGGCCAAGTATGTCACAGAGCTCAGACGCAGACAGCCCAAGGGTCCGTATAACCTCGGCGGATGGAGTGCAGGAGGTATCTGCGCCTTTGAGGCTGCCAGACAGCTCGTGGCAAGTGGCGAGGTGGTCGAGAATCTCATCCTCGTCGACTCGCCCAACCCCATCGGCCTGCAGAACCCGCCGGCGAGGATGTACGACTTTTTCCAGCAGCTTGGGATATTCGGAAGTGGAGGAAACATCCCCAAGTGGCTGAGACCTCACTTCGATGCCTTCATCAGCATGCTGGATGCCTACGAGCCGGCTCCCTGGCCAAAAGAAACGGCTGCTGCTCCTCAGACTCTCGTTCTCTACGCCACAGACGGGGTCTGCGGTGATCCAGATGGACCCAGGCCTGAGATACGACCTGACGATCCTCGAGAGATGATTTGGCTGCTGAATGATCGAACCGACTTCTCAGCTGACGGCTGGTCATCCCTACTTGGTAGAGACAGGATGACAGTAGAGGTCCTTCGAGGCGTCAATCATTTCAGCATGATGGATGCAGGACCAGGGATGGAAAGGATGGGGGAATGCATCAAAAAGGCATTATTATGAGGATGTACGGCCAAGTTGAAAGTTTTGTCGAGATATTCCTCAAGACATGTACGATTCTGAGGAGGTTCCCGTGAGGCCAACTCTTTTCATTCTTTTTCATTAGATATTTTCGCGTCAAGTTAGTTCTTATGTCAGTTCCAATGAAGCCAAGTTCTCATACGGCTGAAAGCATGGCAGTTCCGGCTACCAAGAATACACTGGTAGTGAACACGCCGCCTAGGCCAGCCGAGCAAAGGAAGCAGCCCAGAGCCATATGACCCAGGTTTTGAGCTCAAATCTTGTGTTAAGGGGGTTCACTGCAGTACTTGAAGCTGCGGAAGTTACTGCTGCGGCATCTGTCTGGGTTGAAGATGCAGCTTCACTGATTGCTGACGATAACAACTGCTGATACTGCTTCGGATGAGACAGTGGCCTTCACGTCTTCCTAAATTGTTGAGGAAGTCGTGTCTGATGAGGTCGCATGGGCTCTGAAAGGCGCAGTATATCTGGCCTTCAGCCCAGTAACACTCTCTCCATGAGCGAGCCACCGCCAGAAGGTATCCTCGGGATCAACCGCAACGCCAGGACAATCCTCGAAGCAGGCAAACATTTCAGACGCAGACCCAGGCTTCATGTGGCCATGCTCGTCTGAGAATTCAGCTCCGCATCTGCGAAAACAGGGGTAGCTGGAGCAGGGAATGTCATCGTAGGGTTGAGTTCCTCCGTCGATCAGCTCCCAAGGAGTCCATTCATCGAAAGATGTTCCGGTCAGAGAAAAACGCCTCGATTCTTCTACTCCATGGTCCGGCATGTATATCTCAGTGCCGTTGAACTCGATGACGATGATCTGATAGTCATCCCGTGGAGGTGCCAGATCTTTCGGAATCGTGATCTTCGGATCCGTTTCCCCGGTCTTGAGAATATCCGTGAGCGCGCCTATATACATCACTATTAGCAGAAAGCACATTTCCATTACACTCAAGACTCTTACAAGTCGACATAAAGTCTTTAGTATAGAAATGGAGCTAGCAATGCTCCCAGAGAGAATTATGCGAGCATCCCTCCGGCCTTGGGTCTCGACAGACAGGCTTGAGCTCGTCCGACTGTATGAAGCCGTCTTTTTCATATTCGTAGGGCTGCTTCCAGTAGGTGAAGCCCACTTTGACCTGAATCTCCTCGCCCGCTTTGATAGTTGCGGGTATCGTGATATTGAGGGCGGTCGCTAGAACTGAGAGAACAGACAAACAGCTCAATCTGCTAAGGAAAGTCATGCTGTGGAACTGGACATCAATCGTAGTGAAATCTCAACAATATATCCTGTGATGGCGTCGCGTTGAGCTTTCAGGAACGGACTCAGGCTGTTGTTGTCTTCTCGCATTGCCTATATGCTTACGGATATTCAACCAGAAGCGTCGCGATTCTTGTCGTCGGCGTTCTCCATTTTCGGATCTTATCACTGTAACATCTGATGAGCAAACAAGCTTGGTTAATCAGTTAGTGCATGTCCTTCTATGAACTGGCCCCCTTGGCCGTCTAAATGCTATGATACATTCTTTTCGCGATTTTCGCACTTGATCAAAAGTAGACCGTCCATTTTCGCTCAGCTCTCTGTAGGCTTCTCGGGCACCGCCTTGCGCTGCAGTAAACAGTGTTGCCCCCATTTTCTCTTCAAGTGATCAGGAATGAAGGCGAGATCAGGAACCCACAGTGTTCTCGCGAGCAGATGCGTGTTTGCGGCGTCAAGGAATGGTTCACACTTGACTACGTCCCAGTTCTCCTTGTCTGCAATGTAGTCCGGCTCGTTCGGCGGGAGAATGTCCGTCCGTTCGGGATATTGAGTATCCACCAAGAACGAACACATGCGAAGCTCCGTGTACTTGCCCATATCCTCCTCGTTGTGGTCGTTCATACCAGTCGTGGGTAGCCAAGTCCCGCTCCAGAAGCCGAAGCCAGTCTCGGCTTCGGCGAACTCGCCAGGCAGTAGACCTCGGAACTCAGAGCGAACAAACTTGGCATGCATCTCCCGTGGGAGAAAGTAAGATGAAGGGAAGCGGTACCACTCTTTGCCAAAGCAGACTGTATCCTCTTCGCGGCCAAGGGGTTCCTCTCCGTCAGCCACCTCCCACAAAGGAGAGTAGACACTGAGAGGTGCCGAATAACCAGAGTAAATACCGTAAACTCGGAAGAGGGCAACGTCAACGGAGAGAAGCATTGTAATCGTAACAAAAAACAGCTTTATGTTCGCTGGTATCTTTCCAACAAGAGTCTTGGGGTCTGAGTTACCCAACGCAGTCAGAATCATGTGAAGAGATATAGCCGAGTTGAGGGCAAGAAAGGGGTACACAGGATACATGAATCGCTCCTCTTTGTGGGGCTGCGATGTGAAGATGGCGAGCCACATGTAGAACGGAGCGAGAAATACAACTGTGCGCAGGCCTGTTTGGAAGCCATGGCCAGACGGAGAGATTATCTTTTGGAGGATGAAAAGCGGCAAAGCAGCAAGAGCAAGAATGAACCAAATGTTGAAGTTCAGGGCCAAGTTCTTGAAGTAGAACGTCCAGGGTTCAGTTCCGTATAACTCTGGACCACTCGTTGATGAAAAGATGTTGTATTTGACAATATTCCACGTCACCGAAACTTTCTTCTTGTAGAAGAAGAGGTTCACAAAGAAGTCAGATGTCTAACGAAGTTAGAGATCAGGCCGATTAGGGGAAGAATATGGAGCTTACCAGGAGGAGGATTGTCGAGATGACACCCCTACCAATACGGATGAAAGCTTCATACCATGCGGTCTTGCTGCCAAATACAAGCAGTACAAGCTCTTCAAGCATGAACGGAGCACAAAGTGCCGCAGCAAATGGCCACCCGAGGACACCAGCGGCAGCGAACCAGAAAATGCCCTGAGAGGTCTTGAGACCACCCCGCCAGTTCATGAAGGCTGCAGCTCCCAGCATGACCAGGTACATGGCAAAGCTGGATGGAAGAAAGGCCGTGCTCGCATGGAAGTTTCCAGGACTTATTACAGTTGCAATGAGGAAGAAAAGACCAATGCGACTATTGAGCGTAGTACTGGTAACCATGAACAGCACGGTCTGGCAGAGGGCACACGCAAAGGCCAGCCCAAAGCGAATGAAGTAGAATTCGCCAACCTAGCCATAGATTGTCAATTATGCTCAGGATTTATATATGTTTCGAGGCGCTTACCTTGGTCGAGTGGGGGAGCAGCCTGCGCACGTTGCCAATGATGGCATGAAGGCCTATATATAACCAGCTTCGGATAGCGTAGTCGGGCGAATACTCCCAAGTCTGGAGACCATAGCCATGGGAGAGATAATGCGCCGGCTCCCAATAGTTGAAGGTTTCGTCGCAATCTTGAATCGGCGCAAACCAAGCGGAAACGAGGCCGGCGGCGAGGAACCAGTAAAAGGCAGAGATGGGCTGCATCGAGTATGCGCTGGGAGGTCTAAGCAAGACACGAGTTAGCAGAGCTCTACAAAAGACACTTTCATGGGATCTTACTTCTTCTTCGCATGACTCGCCTCCGGATGCACAAACTGCCGCCGCTGCGGCGGTGGATTTGGAGCCATTGTTACCGAGTGATGATAGTTGTAAGTTGAGGAATGCTGTCGTCACAGTGGATTTGGAGCTTCAACAGTTGGGGAGTGGCCCTTGTAATCATGCTGCAGGTACTCACCGAGGTGAGGATGGTGGGGTGATAAGCTAGCGTTATCGGGGATCCACCCTCTTATCCTTCACCTTGATTTTTTCTTTCTACCATGAGGGTCCTCGACCATCGAGGCCGCTTCTCGCCATTCTCATTCTACTCTTTTAAGTTTTGCGCTGGACTTTGCGCTCAATCATCCACGATCCAAGTGTTAAAATAAACTCGGAAGGCGTCCAATCTTGTCATCTTTTATCAAAGCTATCTTATAAATTGTGTATTTAGTCACAAAACCATCCTCTCGCTGTTCCGCCTTATACGTTCCTCTACCATTTACGATCGCCAACAATGTCGGGCTTTCAGATCCCAGGCCTTGGCCAGGCCAAACCAAATGAGACCTTACCACCACTCCCTGCTGATATTCTTGCTGCGGCGGCAAGCGTCCAGGGCACCGAGACGACGGAGCCAGCCTCGACCACCCAGAATGGCTCCATGCTCGAACAGACAAAGCCCTCTGAAGCCCAGTCAGCGCCAATCGCAGATGCCGACGCAATGGCAGTCGACCAACCCGAAAGCCCCCCGTCTCTCACAGGGGCCCTCGAAGCCGCCCTCGGTGGACTTGAGAGCACCACCGCAGCACAGCCCGCACCCGAAGCAAACACTGAGAGTGTACCCCTCCAAAACGACCCTAGCGAAAGTGCGCAATGGGAGGTCGACTCCTCACCTTATGAGTCGTCATCAGAATCGAGCAGCTCTGACTCCTCCGATGAAGACTCTGACAACGAGGGATACGAACTGCTGGGTGTGGAGGAGACTGCGCGCTTGCTGATGCAGGCTGAAGGAGGTTCAGACGATGAAGGCGAAAGAGGAGGAAAGGGCGCCAGCTCGGCCCAAGTCCGCACAAAGAACGAAATTCCCGAAGAGGTTGTTCCCAAGCCCGACGTTACAATTACACCCGAGATGAAGGTTGAGGAGTTGGGCGTCATTGAGCACATCGTGGAAAACATCATGCTTATCAAGGCCTTCACAACTGGGGAGTATCAAGTCCTCGACTCGGGGTCCGTTCTCTGCACTTCTGAGCGGGTCGTCATCGGCGCTGTAGCAGAAACTATAGGCAAGGTCCTCCAGCCCATGTACACAGTCCGCTTCACCTCGGAAGACGATATTAAAGAACTTGGCCTCCAAGTCGGTACCAAGGTGTACTATCCAGCTGACCACGCCTCCTTTGTTTTCACCGAACCTCTTAAGGGCTTGAAGGGCTCAGATGCCAGCAACCTCCACGATGAGGAGGTCGGCGACGACGAGATGGAGTTCTCTGACGATGAGAAGGAAGCCGAGTACAAGCGAGCGATCAAGCAGAAGAAGAAGGATAAGTGGAAGAAGGACGGTCCCAAGGCAGGCAAGGAGCCTCATCCCCTGCGACAGGAATCGCGACCAGACAGCGGCTTGAACTACGACGACGATGAAGATGGTCCCTACAAGCCCCTCGCGCGACCACCAGGCTATGGCAGCGGGCCCTCCACAACCGAGACATACGAGCCGCCGCATAGCAGAGGCTTCCAACGAGGTCGACGTGGCGACTCCAGGGGTAGGGGAGGAGGACGAGGTCGCGGAGCTGGCCGTGGTGGACGAGGCGGCGTCAACCAACCCCGCGATGGCTACTCGTTGCCTCCCCAAGGTCATCAACCCTCACATCAGCAGAGTGCTCCGGCACCCCAGTGGGGCGGCAACCAGGCTCCTGCGCCAGGCGTCGCTCCAGCGATGCCAAACTTCGGCTTCCAGCTGCCCGGCTGGCCGCAACCCCCGGCTCCATCGAACAGCAGCACCGGCAATGCTCCTGCAGCTCCCCCACCGCCTCCCGGATGGCCCAATGCTCAGGGCCAGCAGGGTCAACAAGGCCCCAACGGCGGAGCGTTTGTCAACCCTGCTTTCTTTGCTGCATTAATGTCCACGATGCAAGCTCAGCAGAACGGACAGTCACCGTGGACATCGCCACAGCCTCCAAACAACGGGAATGGAGGCCAGGGTCAGTAGTCGAATGTCAGGATAAAGGGAAACATGGATGGCGCTGGGGTTCTGATTAAAGGTATAGACAAAAGGAAAAGTCATCTCAAGGTCGAATTTCATGACATGATACCCAGCATGTTACTACGTAGGGCGGTCTCTGCTTCACAGGAATAATCGCAAATTGATGATAACGACACACATCTAAAACTGGCCCGTGTAATCTCGTATGCAAACCTGCCGCTCAAACCCAGTACAAGGTAAACTGATGATCCATAGGACACAGTTGTCCTCTGAAAGCACTGGTACCCAAATCACTCCTATGATTAATGATCAACTCCTCTAGAGATCACCCCATTTATCCTCGGACTTGTCAGAGAAGTCGTAGAAGCCGAGCTCGTAGACGAGACCCAGAGTCATGCGGGCATGCTCAAGCATGTGGTCGAAAGACAGATACTTGATCTTATCTTCGGTGGTATGGATATGAGGGTCGGAATTCTCAAAAGCAGACTCAATGACGAAGGCCGATGGGTAGCCTGCCTTGGAGGCAGAAGCGTGGTCAGAGCAGGCATAGCCACACTTG
The DNA here is from genome assembly GCA_017140175.1 of Fusarium staphyleae. Classification (NCBI taxonomy): domain Eukaryota; kingdom Fungi; phylum Ascomycota; class Sordariomycetes; order Hypocreales; family Nectriaceae; genus Fusarium; species Fusarium staphyleae. The sequence continues at coordinate 80,906 of JADDON010000379.1, forward strand.
GTCTCAACCCAAGGGATCTTGCAGTACTAGGAATCGATTAGCGCGAGTATAAGATTTGGTGGCGACTCGGGTGTGAACAAACCTCCTCGACTACAGTCTTGATGAACTTGGTCAGACCGGGGTCAACATAGTCGGTGATAACGCCGACGCTCTCAGGCTGTCCAGCATCGAGAGTTTTCTGGACATAGCCCGTCATGTCCTGCTGCAGCATAGCCTTGACATCACGACCTTCCTGTTCGTATGACTTAAAGATGGCCTGGCTTCCGAGCAATCCGCCCTCCTCGGCCGAGTACCAGTGGAACTCAATAGTATTGGTAGCCTTTCCATCAACAACATCCCTGGAGTTCAAGAGAGCGCGGAACACCTCCATGATGGTGACTGTGCCACTTCCATCGTCATCCGCGCCGGGAGCGGCGAGGATAGAAGGAAGGAATAGGTTGATAGAATCTTGGTGTGCGCCAATAACAACGGTGCTGTTAGACTGGCCAGGTATAGTTGCGATGACAGAATGTTGTTGCCAAGTGTGCGGGAAGCTCTCGGCATAAACATCATCCTCCGCGCCAGCGTCCTTAATAATCTGGTTCACCTTCTCTAGCACCCAGTCAGATGATTGAAGGCCATACTCGGACTTGTAGTAGCGGGTGTGAAAACTGGAAAGCTTCTCGAGATTGGCCTGCATGTTTTCCTTCTCAAGGTGCTTGGAGAGCTTGCCGACTGCGTCCTGGTTGACACACTTCTTAGGGAAGGTGACGGTCGTGTCAGCGTTGATGTGGTGGGCGCCGAGCGTGGAGGTGTCAGTGATGTCCATGAAGCGTTGGCCATTCTGCATAGGCAATTAGCAAGCTGAGGAGCACAAATAACTGTATGCTGGGAGACATACGCGACGTAGCTCCCACTTCTCTTCCTCGGTAACCCATTGCGTCTCGCCAGGCGCGGTCTCGATAAGGTAGAGCTCGCCAGGCTTAAGAATGACGTTGTCGGCCTCGGCGGTCTCGACGAAGCGAGCGGTGATAGCAGGTAGGCAGGCCGCCAGAAGAGAAGCCTGGGAAAACTTCATTTTGTATAGTGATGAAGTAATTATATGAAAGACGATGTAAAGATACAAACGAGGATTGATGCGTAGGAAAGGTTGCTCGCAAGAGAGTTCGGAGGCAGCTCAGGTACCATGACGATCACGTAACAGGTGCCTGCCGTTTTAGGTTCATATAAAGGTCATGGGGCCGTCGTGTGACGCGCCCGGAAGCTGCGACTGTGGAGACCCGGTTGTCATGTGGGGCATTATCTTATCTTATCAGTAACTCCAGGTTAATTAACGTACCCATCACCATCATCCTATTGCGGGGGAAACGATAAGAACACTCTCATCATGTGTGCGGTTTGAGCTTCTCTACTTGCATTCATGAGTACTGAGATTAAAATCTTAGATTTTTCTCACTCAGAATACTCCACAATCAAAATAACCTGGTGAAAGTCTCGCTCCTAGAACTCCTCTTAACATGGCTTTCACATTGTTTCAAGCTTGTCTTACATTTACTCTCGATAACACCAATAGTATGATCTTTCAGGTGCCGGGCTGGGACTTCTTTGTATGTAAGACAGACACATTGACACTGGGTTACAAAGGAGAAGATCTATTTCATGACATTACTCGAACTTCCTACCATCAGTTAATAATCCTCTTTGTACTAAATGTGAACAAGACTACCTGAACCCTCCATTTTACTTTTGCTTTCACTTCAGTAAACCATTTACACCAGGTTTTACTTAGATTTGATATTAGGGTACTCTTTCAGGTGCATCATGGCCATGTTCTAGTTGGTGTCTTTGTCCAGGCCTCCAACTCCGAAGCAGAGAACAATCACACTTGATGAGTATCAAAGAGATGGCGTGCCCAGGTTTCCTGCTTAATTATAAATCCTCTTTGAAGAGCTGAAGTATCCCTATACCAAAAGAAAGAACTTGGCTTTTTGAAAGACCTGCGCCCTGTACAAAGCCAACCAGGAGCTTTGTCGCTTGGTGATTCAAGCCTATTTCGAAACAGAGCCCATCTTTGTCCGATGAAAATAGCGTCTCAAAGACTAATACACATTGTTCTTCTATAATCCTCTGGCTATCTCTTAGCAGAGCAAGTGAGAAGACATATAATGACTCCTCGTCTGGCCATCCCAAGAGCTGAAATCATCCAGATCATCATCACTCTACATACATACCAAGCAAATCACATCTATAACCCCAATTTTTGGCAACACCTATTCAAATATCATTATACGATCCATTCAGCTCAATGTCTATCACGAAACCCAAGACAGTCAAGAAGGCCAAGGCCACGCCGTTGCGACAAACCCGTGCTCGCTCAAGGCTTGTTAATGCCCCTCCCCTCATGAAAGGCCTCGATCACCGAGGTCAACCCATCGATCCTCTCTCTTGCGACCCTGAGGTCATGGTGTACAAAGACGTGGTCGAGAAGCTCAGGGCGAGCCGAAAGCGCAAGGTCATCTTCCGCCGAAGCAAAACACCCGAGTCCCCGACTGCCAGTATCAAAGCCAACAGGACCACAAAGCGTGTTCGGGGTATCCTGGGGAGCAAACTGCCCGCCGACAGCTCTACTGTCGGGCCTACACAGGTGCCTCTGGTTGATGGGCTTCCAAGCGACCAAGCAGATCGCCAGCCTCAGGCTCCACCTCCATCACCTTCAGAGGGCTCTGATCCATACACCAGCTCCAACGATGCTTCGCAGGTTTGTGTTCAACTAGGATCTCCCAGGGTAAGCTCTTCCAGTGGCTCCTCAAGCGGCTCCTCAAGCTCCGGGTCGGAGAGCGGCGAAGAACAATCAGAAGAGGGTTGCTCTAGGTCATTGAGTTCTTCATCCAGTTCTTCTTCATCCAGTTCTTCTTCAACCAGTTCTTCTTCATCCAGCCCTTCTTCATCCAGCCCTTCTGATTCCAGCCCTTCTGATTCGTTCGCGAGCTCAGACTCCTCCCAAGAGGGCGCGTCTTTGGCAGATGACTCATTAAACCATCTTCCTCTATTGGACGGTCTTGCACTCCAGGCCGATGGCTACTCTTCAGGGTTTGACGGCAACGCAGTGAACGACGGTATCTCGCAGGTTAATAGGTCGCTCAGTGGGCCTGAGTCTGCTGATAACATCTCAAACGAGATCACAGATCAAGACATAAAACAGCCCCTTTCCGAAGATATTCAGAACCCACAGGTGGAAGCTCCTCTACTCTCTGACGATGAGCAGTCAGACAGAAATTCATTGAAGGAAGAATCTGACGAAAGTGACGACGGCAATATGGAGCTGAAATACACCCAGCAGCCTGTTGTTGAGGCTCCTAAGGAGGATGTTCATAAGATGGAACATGAATCCACCAAGAAGCCCGTCGAGAACACAGTCGAAGAGGGCGATAAGATGGAAATCGATGAGCCTACCGAAAGAAACGCACAGATGATAGAGCAGGATCCTGTCGAGGAAGAAAGCGAAGAGACTGCTGGAGATCTTGTTGAGGAGATTACCGAAGAGACTACTCAGGAGCCTGTCGAAGAGACTATCGAGAAGTCTGCTGAAGAGCTTGCTGGAGAGACAGTCGACGATATTGCTGAGTCACTTTTTGGGGACGACACTACCAACGATACGATCGAAGATATTGCCGAGGAGACTCTCGATGGTTCTACTGAAGATATTGCCGAAGAAGCTATTGAGCAGTCTAATGACAAAGACGACAAGGAGATGGAACAGGCCCAGGTGATCGAGGAGCCTGTCGAGGAGCCTGTCGAGGAGCCTGTCGAGGAGCCTGTTCACAAAGACGACGATAAAATGGAGCTTGACCCGGTCGAGGAGTCGATTGACAAGAATGACGACGTTAGAGAGCAGAGTCCTATTATCGAGACTGCCGACGATGAAGATAAGATGGAAGGGGGTCAGACCGAGACATCGTCCGTCATACCGGCCGCCACGGACTCCAATGCCGACTTCAACGAAGACAGAGACACCGACGCCAGATCGGTTCACGGAGCCCGCAGATCGCGGGACAGCTCAACCACCTGCTCCGAGACGTCGCTGCGAAAGCGACGCCGGTCCGAAGACGACGAGGGCAGTACTTCTCAAGAGTCCAAAAAGCGCCGTGTCTCGGAGGACAGCTCCTTTGCTGTGCCAACAACAACCCAATATCCCGAGTCAGAGGATTGCGAGATGAGCTGTATCCCCGCCGAGACACAGGCTCAGATCCCTGGGCTTACCTTCTTAGACACCGCCGTCACAGGCCACAGCATCTCCGGCAGCGTAAGTCCCAAGGTCTTGACCCCCTACCCGACAGAAGCTGATTTCGACAGTGAGATCCCCAGCATGTATGGTTCCGGCAAGAGGCCCCGTCTTCACTATGACTGGTATGAGCAGTATCACAGGATGGGCCCCGACTGTGCAAAGGTCCACGGTTGCCATCTCGGCACGTTCTGCCACGAATGCCATGCCAACTGGCACAAGGCTTGGTCTCGGTTCTTCAAGGCCGAAGAAGAGAACGACCGCATTCTAGAGCATGCAGAAGAGTACCAGGAGGATACTGGTATAGATTTGCGGATGGATTATTTGGGCGCGACGCTGCTGGAGCCTCCTTTTGGAGGTAAGCTCAGAATCCATCCTACCCGGATTGCGAAGCATAAGCTGGCTTTTTTGCAGATGGCGCAAGATTGAGCGGGTGATGAGGTTTTGCGATGCATTGGATTGGAGTTGAGGTTTGGACTTTGATTATTAGAATTGCATTTCCACAAATAGAGCATCATAGAGATATCCAACTTACATTGTCGAGTTTTGAACCCTTGCACATGCTTCGATCGGTACTCGTAAACTCGTAATCTCATAAGTCGTTGCGAACTCATAGTCCCATATCCTCGTCACTCGCTTCGTCCGACTCCTGACCACCACGTTCCTCCTCTTCTTCCCTTCGAGATGCTTCTGTGCTGGCGCCAATCTTTCTCACCCCCTCGACGACGCCAGTGACATATCCTCTGCTCTCCGCAAGCTCCATGGCTCCCACTCCCCTTAGGCTCATTACACCATCCACGCCGTTCTCCAGCTGAGAGGTACTGGACCGCATCTTTGCAGCCCGGACCTCCTGCAGGTCACGGAGAAGCGATCGCACCTCCGATGAAGACGTGACGTCGTCTCCGGCATGCGCAAGCAGCATCTCTGCGACTTCGAACCAGTGGTAGGGCAACGCGCCTGAAGGAGCGTCTGAGGTGCAGGATGGTAGAAACGGCGGCGACAAGACTATCTCATCATCGGCGAGCGAGTTTATCCTCCGCGCGTTCCCTCGGCCGTCTCCCCGCGCAGGCGGCGGAGGCGGCGGTGCCCATCCATTGGGGTCAACCTTGGTCTCGTGGAAGACGATCTCGCGCAGGGAGTCGGGGTGCAGCCATGGCGGTGGCACAATATTCGCTCGACGTTGTTTCTTGAGGAGAATGGCGAGCCACAGAGGCAGGCTACTCCGGTGTGGCGGTCGAAGAGTCGGTGTTGAGCCCTGTCGAGCCAGGTCAGAAGCCGCCGAGCTTAGAATGGTCGACGCGATGGGGACGCGCTCACCGAGAGAAGATCAATGCTTTCGAGACGTTGGCGTGGAACAACTGTCACGAGCTCCATTTCGCATAAGAATGCGACCTCGGAGGGGATCAGCCCCGAGGGTAGTGGTAATGCCATTGTGGTGAATGGTCTCGACGTCTGGATTTCGCTGAGCCAAGTTCATGTATGGAGGTTTTTATTCGAGAAGCTGCCCCTCATGGCCAGCACCTTGGGTTAACCCCACCACATTACTCCTGTTCGTACCAGAATTTAAATCCAATTGATTACTTACTGTTAATACTCAAAGGGGCTTTGGATTATTTTATGACTATAATGTCCCTTAACTATGTGTACGCGAATTCCCTCCTCACGTGTTGAGTTCATATTTGAGCAGCAGTATTTAAGTTGATTATTTGGATCATTTTCTGTTCGTCTTGATCTGTTTGTTAAAGAAATTATTAGATCGAAGCAAGAACACAATTCGTGTCTTATATACCGCTTATTCTTTTTTCCCCCTTCTCTTTTCTTCTTCTTCTTTTTTTTTTGGCATTAATAGTTGTAATGTTTGGTGTTGACCTCACAGTGGACGTCTTTGACCATCGAGCTCTAGCCTAGAAAACAATCCGTATCGTATGCATAAGCCTTCACTAGGGTTACAACAGGGGGCTGCGTTCAGTTCAAATCCAATGAACTGAGGGCTATGTCTCGCTACCTGATTTCCGTCGTGATATAAGTACTAACTACGGAGTAGTAGTTTGCACTATGAACAATCGCAATATTACACACCTCATAACCATAGATTAACTCGTGTACCCCGCATATAATATAACGTTACTGCATTGAGAGTATCAATGAAGTGGGAGTTACAGTCTGAAGGCTTATGCCAACAAAAGGGATAAAATTAATCACCTTGGGGTTTAGACAAAAACCCCTTCATACAAATGAGATAAACTACATAACTCAATTCGTTTCTAATAAACATCCCGTTACACCAACCCATCTGCTCCGGCCCGCTGCCGAGTGCGTCATCGGCGTGTTTAGGGTAGTATCGGTCCCCCGTAGCCGATGTGGGGCCGTATTATCCAAGGGCGTGCGTGAGCAACATCTTGACATCAGGTATAAGTAAACCGCACTTCTTTCAGTCTTCTTCTTTAGTACATTCGCAAGCCGGAATACATAATTCATCGCCATGGCCTCCCACGAAAACCTCCCCCCCGTCTCTTCCCCATCCCTCATCCTCACAAACCCGACCTCCGGGGAGCGCCTCCGCATCTGGAAAGCAACCCATCCTCAATGGGGCTCTGCTCTGACGATAGACGACTACATTACCCGGGAGTATGACAACCTCGAAGCTCCACTGGCTCGAGATGGTGGACTGCTGAGCTGGATCCTGACAGATGGGGACCTGCCCGCTGATGACCGTCCAATACTCTCTTCCTGCGAGACATACAAGAAGAGATCCCTCGTTTCCAGCAAGGATGGAGTTGTGAGAGAGGGTTTTGCGTATGGCGTTGCCAGTGTCTTCACGTTTACAGAGTGTCGAGGAAAAGGCTATGCTAGAAAGATGATGTCTCTGCTTGCTGATGAACTCCGCAGTCGACAGCAGAAGAACGAGGGAGATGCCGACTTCTCAGTACTTTGGTCAGACGTGGGCAAGAAATTCTATAACGCCGTCGGATGGAAGCCCTTTGAGAGTACTTACCTTGAACTGCCCACGGCTAATGCTGAGCCTGTTCAAGACGACGCCTTGAGGCTCATCACCATCGATGATCTGCCCGACTTGGCCGCTCGAGACGAGCAGCTCGTCCGCCAAAACCTCGCATCTTCATCTGCACGACTTAGGGCCGCTGTCCTTCCGGATCTCGTAACTCTGAGATGGCACCTCCACCGCGAGAGCTTTATGTGCAAGCATGTGTTTTCCCGTATACCTACAGCCCATGGGGCAATATACACACCACCTGGGTCACCCAGCGCTAGGATCTGGGCCATCTGGACTCGCAGCATCTACGGCGGCCTTGCAAAACCGGAGAAGAACACTGTTCACGTTATTCGCCTGGTTATCGAGGATGAGAGCATTTCAGACGATGTGCTCGCTCAAGGCATTGAATCGATCGCCCGCTGCGTGCAGAAGGAAGCCAAGGAGTGGTCGTGCTCCAAGGTAGAGATCTGGAATCCGGGGGAGCGGGTGAAGACTGTGACTGAAGGGATTAAAGGGCTGGGAGCAAAGCTCGTGGTTAGGGAGAGCGAGAATCTTGCGAGCATGCAGTGGTTTGGTAAAGGTTCTATCGATGATGTTGAATGGGTGGCTAATGAGAAGTTTGCCTGGTGTTAGCCGACTCAGCATCCACAATATAGATCGTAGATATACAGCCATAGAAGCATATAGACTTGTTCAGAACCGGGTTCACAGACATATTGAGAAAGACCATTGAGATTCTATTCACCCCTCTCTATGATCTAGATTCTTCTTTACGTGATTCTCATATTCGCCCCCCTACTCCGTTCCCTTTTCATAATCACATCATATGAATCCATAATCAATCACACAGGTGTATCATAAACATGCCAGGCCAACTCCATCCCGCTCCTTGACTAAAGAAAATTCAATTTGTCTCCTCTAGTAGCTTCTCCCGAACATGGTCCACTTGTCCGCGTTACGCTCGCACTCGGGGTTGAGGCACTTGGTCTCGCCGACCACAATACCATCGGGCTGCTCAAAGGGGACGCATAGACTCTTCATGCCCATAGAGGCAGCCTTCTGGCCCTCCGGGACATCGGGCTGGTCATCGACGCGAGTCGTGAGTTCCTTGATGCGGTCCTCACACTTGGGGTCACCGCAGAAAGGAATTAGGACAACGTTCTTGTTGTCGAGGGCGGGGAGGACCTCGTCCCAGTTGGTGATTTGGAGACGGTGCTCCCGGAAGGACTTCTCGGCCTTGTTGTACATGTCGCTTTGGATGGTCTCAAGAAGCTCAGGGACCTTAGTAGCAACCTCGGCAATGGGAATAGTTCCCTTCTCTCCAGTGTCACGTCGGGCATAGCTGACGACCTCCTTGGCAGCATCCTTGGGACCGAATTCAAGTCGAAGAGGAACGCCCTTGAGCTCCCAATCATTAAACTTCCAGGCAGGAGTGTAACCATCTCGCCAATCTGAGTCAACGCGAACACCGGCTTTCTTGAGGGTAGCGCGGATGTCATGCACCTGGTCCTCATGCTTCTTGCGGTCCTCAGGAGTAGTGTTCTTGGTGATACCGACGGGAATGATTATGGTCTGCATCTTAGCAACACGGGGAGGGAGGACGAGACCCTTGTCATCGCCGTGAATCATGACCATGACACCAATGACACGGGTAGAGAGACCCCAAGAGTTCTGCCAGACATGGATATGGGAGCCCTTAGTGTGGGGATCCTCGACGGTGATGTCAAACATCTTGCTAAAGTTCTGGCCGAGGGCATGGGAGGTGGCGCCCTGAATACCACGGCCATTGGAAGGGATGTAACCCTCAACTGTGGTAGTGTAGTAACCACCAGCGAACTTCTCGTTCTCGGTCTTTCGGCCGCGAACCACGGGAACTGCGAGCAGCTTCTCGTAGACGCCAGCGTAAAGCTCAAGAATCTCCAGCACCTCAACTCCGGCCAGCTCCTCGGTCAGATGAGCAGTGTGACCCTCTTGCCAGAGGAACTCTCGGGTTCGGAGAAAGGGAGTGGTCTGCTTAGCTTCCCAGCGCACGACAGAGTTCCACTGGTTGAGGCGGAGGGGAAGGTCGCGGTGGCTGCGAATCCACTTGGAATAGTAGGGATACATGACGGCTTCGGATGTGGGACGAACCGCGACAGGAACCTCGAGGTCCTTGTCACCACTGTAAGGAGTTAGTAACGCAACTGAGGAGTGGAGGTGTGCATATCAAGTCCACTTACGCCTTGGTAACCCAAGCAAGCTCGGGGGCAAAACCCTCGACGTGGTCCTTCTCCTTTTCGAGCGACTTGGCGGAAAGGAACATGGGGAAGTTGGTCTCGTCAACACCCATCTCCTCAATATGGGCCTGGAACCATTTTCGAATCTCATTCCAGATGTGCATGGCGAGAGGGCGGAGAACGAAGAAACCGGAAATTTCTTGGTAGTACTCGACCATCTCAGCCTTGAGGACAACTTCCTGGTACCATTGCGGGAAGTTGTCGGCCTTGGAAACAGTGATGCCGATTATATCGTCCGTCTTCTTTCCGCCAACGACGGGAAGGCTAGCTTGCTTGGCTTGCTTTGCAGCTTTTGCAGCCTTCTCGGCGGCGAACCGAGCCTGCTTCTCGGCCTTCTTCAAGGCGCTCTTGGACTGTTCGGCGGCGCCCTCCATGTTGAAATATGTATCGAGTGCTGATCGAAATTGAAGAGGGAGTTATGTTGAAGAAGAGAGGGGCCTGGGAAGAAGCCGAGAGAGATCTTGCGCGCCTTCGCAGGTTAATAAGTAAGAGAAGTGATCTCGTGGGGGAGAAGAGGAAGAAGAAGTTTGGGGTGTGAGTCGAAATGGAAGCCGGTATGACTTGCCCCGCAGTCAAGGGAGAGTCGCGGGAAGGAGGGGCACGGCACCACTAGCCAAAAATTCAGGCCCAAAACACGCCCAGCCAATGGCATCAACGGCAAGGACAGTCGATAAGTTGGCTGGGGGTAATTTTTGGGGTTCAGATGGTCCGTGCAATGCCCCTTCCTCCTGTCAATTGCCCTTATCTTCGCACTCGAGTGTCGAGTCAGCAATGTCCCGCCGGAGCCGGAATAACAAACAGCCGACAAAAAAGCCAGGCACGACGAAGCTCCAACAGCTTCTGGTAGCCTGCAGAATTTCCTAAGCCCTCCCTCCCCACGTTAACGTTGACGACGCCGCCATTCTCCGTCAACGCTACAAACAGCTGCAGCCATGGCCTCCATGTTCGAGCAGCCCCGAAACGGCACCCTTTTCTTGGGTGGCCAGAAGATCTCTGGATCGGATATTAGAGACCAGAACGGTATGTCTCTTGTCCCGCATTTGCGTTAGGTGTTAGGGGATGGAGTGGGAGTGAAGCATGAGGCTGTTTGATATTGGCCCATCAATAGAGTATGCATGCTAATACAGTACAGTCCTTGCTACGCAGGCGATCGCAAATGTTGTCAAAAGTTCCTTTGGTCCCAGTGGCCTCGACAAGATGATGGTGGACGATATTGGCGTATGCAACCTCCCCTCTCCGTCTCGCGCTCAACATCCTTCTCACATTACATATTAGGATGTTACTGTCACCAACGACGGTGCCACGATTCTCAGCCTCCTCGACGTCGAGCACCCGGCCGGTAAGATTCTTGTCGACCTTGCGCAACAACAAGATAAGGAAGTCGGTGACGGCACTACCTCTGTTGTTCTCATTGCTGCAGAGTTGTTGCGACGAGGAAACGAGCTCATGAAGAACCGAATACACCCAACTACCATTATTACCGGCTACCGACTTGCCCTGCGAGAAGCTATCAAGTACCTCAACGAGAATGTTGCTGTCAAGGTTGACGAGCTTGGCCGAGACTCCCTTCTGAGCATCGCCAAGACCTCCATGTCCAGCAAGATCATCGGGGCTGACGACGAGTTCTTTGCCAACATGGTCGTCGACGCTATGCAGGCTGTTAAATCTACCAACAACCGAAACGAGACCAAGTATCCCGTCAAGGCCGTCAACATCCTGAAGGCTCATGGAAAGAGTGTCCTCGAGTCGGTCCTGGTCAAGGGTTACGCCTTGAACTGCACCGTTGCTTCACAAGCAATGCCCACCCGCATTCAGGACGCCAAAATCGCGGTGCTAGACATGAACCTCCAGAAGGAACGAATGAAGCTCGGTGTTCAGATCACCGTCGACGATCCCCAACAGCTGGAACAGATCCGGGCTCGGGAGTCTGGCATGGTCCTTGATAGGGTGGAGATGATTCTCAAGGCTGGCGCGAACGTTATCTTGACGACCAAGGGCATCGATGATCTAGTGCTCAAGACATTTATTGAGAAGGGTGCCATGGGTGTGCGAAGGTGCAAGAAGGAGGACCTCCGACGAATTGCTCGCGCAACTGGTGCCACCATGCTCAGCACTCTCTCGGATCTTAACGGTGATGAACGATTCGATCCTTCATACCTGGGCTACGCGGAGGAGGTGGTTCAGGAGCGCATTTCAGATGATGAGTGCATCTTGGTCAAAGGCACCAAGGCCTTCTCCTCCGCCTCGTGCATTCTCCGTGGACCCAACGACTTCACCCTCGACGAGATGGAGCGTTCCGTGCATGACTCACTGTGCGCCGTCAAGCGAACCCTTGAGAGTGGAAGCATTGTTCCTGGTGGCGGTGCTGTCGAGACCGCCCTGCACATCTACCTTGAGGAGTTTGCCGGCACGGTCGGCTCTCGAGAACAGCTTGCCATTGGCGAGTTCGCCCAGTCCCTCCTCGTCATCCCCAAGACCCTGGCCGTAAACGCCGCCAAGGACGCTGCAGAACTGGTTGCCCAGCTGCGATCAAGGCACGCCCTGTCGCAGCGCATCCAGGAAGGTGACGGAAGCGAGGACGAGAAGACGATCGCACGAAAGAAGGGCTACAAGAACTATGGTCTGGACCTGGCCCGTGGCAAGGTGGTGGACGAAATCAAAATTGGTGTGCTGGAGCCCAGTATGAGCAAAATCCGGCAGCTCAAGAGTGCCGTCGAGGCCTGCATCAGCATCATGCGTATTGATACCCTGATCAAGTTGGATCCCGAGCAAAGGGAGGATGACGGACACGGCCACTAGATGATTGTAATGAGTTTGAACAGGGTCAGGCATAGAATCAAAAGCTGACATTTGTCTGTTCATGTTCACACATGGTGCTGTCTATTGCTCATTGTGATGTTACTCGGAAGAGCTTGATCTTCACCTTTACGAACATTCATCTCAATCCTCGACCATAGCCATCTAACTGCTAAGGTAATACTCATATACATCCGATTGCTCATATAGCCCCAATAACTGGTCAACCCACAGCTTCGCGTCACGCAAGTTCCTAAGCCATGGGAGGCAATGGCTCCTTGGAAGTTGACACACAGAACACCAGGGGGCAAACATCCGGACGCTGATTAGAACACACAATGAAAATTCGATTGGTACAATATCTCGCACGCGAGGTCTCCTCTTGCACTCGATTCCGCTCCTCCAAACCCTGAGCCTGTCAAGTGAGTTCTTTTCCTAGGACGTTTTATTTTTATACAAATGGACAGAAAGCCACGTCTAGTAAACAGCAACTTGCGCCCGCCAGGGCATCCGTGATCTTTGGTTTCCGCCCGCCAGTCTAATAGCTCTCTCACCCGACAGCCGCAGCAAAGTATCCTCTCCTCCTCTGTTAAGATAATACTCTTACATCCCCTTGAAATCCGCTTAACCGACGACAAGCTTGCCATCCTCGGGGAAGTCGTACTCGGGGATCTCGAGATTGAGGGGGGCGGGACCCTTCCTTATTCGGCCGGAGATGTCGTAGTGAGAGCCGTGGCAGGGGCAGAACCAACCGCCGTAGTCGCCAGCCTCGCCGATGGGGACACAACCCAAGTGGGTGCAGACACCTGGGGGCAACGAGTTAGTATTCATCTGGTCATTTATGGGAACAGTTGGCAACATACCCAACATGACAAGCCACTCGGGGTTCTTGGCACGCGCACTGTCTTCCTCGGGGTCTCGCAGAGCGGAGATGTTGACCTTGTTCGCAGCGTCGATCTCATCCTGGGTTCGGTGTCGGATGAAAACGGGCTTGCCTCGCCACTTGATAACAACCTGAGGTCATTTAGTAATGCGGCTTCGACAACTCCTAGACTAGATGCCGACTTACGTTCTTGCCCTCAGGGACGGTGCTCAGATCAACCTCAACCTTGGCCATGGCCAGAACGTCGGCAGAGGCAGACATGTTGACCAGGAACTCTATTAATCCAGCATCAGCAATCATCAATTGACCATCCTGGACACCCTGCCAGCAACCAGAGATGCCAATTGCAGCTCAATGGCGGTGCAAACACGCATGAGGAAAATCACCCACCTTGAACAGTGCTCTTGGCACCAGCAGCACTCACGGCACCGAGAGCGCCGACCATGAAGTACGAGTAGAGCTTGTTCTTGCCCTCGCCGCCCGAGGAGACGTACTTTCCAAAGTCGGGGATCTTGGAGCCCTTGGACTCACCCCTGAAGGGGCTCGAGTACGAGGCTCCCGTGGCGGCGGCGCTGTCGGGGCGAACGGCCGTGGTGCTGAGGGCGCGCACGGCAGGGACGGCAGGCCTGGCAGCCGCGCGCAGGCAGAGGCGGGAAGCGGTCGCGAGCGTCGCCATCGTGAGGGGGGCTCGTGGGGTTGTGGCGTTGCGGAGTTGAGAAGGGTCGTCGTCGTCGAAGGTAGGTTGAGGTCTTTTCCTTGGTTGGTTATCGGCTGATGATGCTTTGCCGAAAGTTTTGGGTGAAAAATGCAGCCTCAGGCTGCAAATCAGCTTTGAGCTCGGAAATTGACGTGTCGCTATTGGTCCGGACACTCTCGGGTGGGGTCTCCGGACTCTCCCGGGGGTTGCTAGGCTGTCCATCTCGCCATCACGAGGATTGACAGAACAAAGGTCAGCCATTGAGTGGCGAAAATTCCATGGTGAGACTCTGTCATAACTACAATACAATTGGCTGTGAGCTACCATCTTCGAGATCGCTATCTACATCTACAGTGATTCATTTAATGGGTAGTTAATTCCATCCCTGATCCCAATCAGCCTCAGCCTCTTTCTAACCAATCACCATCGACCCTTTTCCCCGGTAAGTCAAGCAGGATGGCACAGCATATGGCTTCTAGTTATTGAACTCCCCCAATTGAATACCCCTTTCAATGCATCCTCCGTAGCTCTTCAATCAAGTTACGCATATCCTCAACACTTGGCCCGAGACCCTCACAAACCAACTCCTGCTTCCCTTCGTCCATGTCCAGAAACCTCTCTACCATTTCCCCGTCAATGAAGCGATAGGGACCATCGCTCTCCCTGTTATCATTACGGAATGAGCGCCATAGTTTGAATTCAATGTTGCCAGGTGCGTGTATATACTCTTCCATCCTTGACTGGAAGGTCATGAGAAGGTCCTGATACTCGGGTGCAATATCTCCATACAGGTAAAGTGAGCCCTCGGCCTGGTACGCATTAGCCCAAAATTCGTGTTTCATATGGCAGACGAGGACACTTACTGAGGCGAGAAACGCTCGCGGATGCACAATCGTGTTGTCTCCAGCTGGGACGTGAAGCTTCCGAATGCGGTTGATCTGCTCGCCTATACTCATCTCACTTGTAACCTCCAATCGGCTACGGTCTTGTTCTGTTGGCGCATTTGCATTCCTCTGCAGAACGATGAGGTTACCGCGAGAGTCAGCTTCCAGCCACCGTTCTCCTTCCAAGTGGCAGACTGCGGTTGTCCAGAGAGGCTCGAAATGCCTTGCCCGTTCCTCCAACTTGGCTTTGCTCCCCTCCTGTGGCGGGATGAACTCAACGAGGGTCAAAGACTGCATCAAGTCACCGATGCCGATCATGTTACCTGAACTATCGCCCGTAACATCAAGATCTACTGGCAACGCGGCCGGCCTATATGCAGCAAGCTTTTGAAGTGAACCAGAGCTGCTCGTTTCTTGCGAGTAGCTGTAGACAACGACAGTCTTGGACAGTCCAGCTACGATGAAATCATCGATCATCCCAAGACAGCGACAGGGACCTTTCAGATTGTGCGACACAATCTGATAAACCTGGCGGTCTTCGTCAACACCAAGAACCAGGATTCGGCCAAGAGTGCCATTTGGATCTTGGACTTGGCCGTCGCTGATGAAGCTCGTTCCCACGATGAACCTCTCGGTCGAGTTCCCGCCGACATCTGGAAGTTCTGCACGAATAACACACTCGACAATTTCCAGGGTGCTCGAGGCGTTCAGTAAGAAAGGCTTCCCCAATTCCTTAAAAACTATCTCATCAACAAGCCTGAACGAACTTGTGACGACTTCTTCGTTGCCAACCAAGTCCCTCTTGATAGAGCCTAGGCCAAAAGCTTTCAACCCTGGTGAATACGCAACCCGCCTAACAGTCTCATGAACCGGCAAAGTCTTGACGTGAGTCAGTCGCTCCCTATCGACATGGCAGATCCGGATGTGCTTGTCAGTAGACAAGATGATGGAGTCAGGAAAAGCGTGAGAGTCAAAGGGAGCAACAAAGGTAGCATCATCTGCAGTCGTAGCTGAGAAGATGATTCGTCCTTCGGAGCTGTAGATGAGACTTGCATGCTCCGTGGTAGCAAAAACATTGGATGTACCATCTTCCTGGGGTAAGATGTGTAGTCGAGCAGGATTACTGCCCAAGGTTACGCTCTTGCGACCAGAGACGGCGAAACCTTTGATGGACACGTTAAACGTGACCACAGTACCATCCTCCATTGCAACCAAGAGCGTAGGACCGGCTACCTCGGGTGGGTGGAGTTGAACAAGCGCGATATCGCGTGGAACGGTGGCGCTGTCATCGGTCTGCCTCATGGATTCTCCATGGAGAGGTTGCAAAGAAGCCATATCGATCAGAGATATTTGACCAGATGACCACCACCCAACGACACCAAATTCTGGCGCGTCTCGAGCCGCATGAATACATGATATCTGATCTGGTTGTTGTGAACTGGTCTCGGTTTGAGTCTGCCGAGCGTTGGCCTTTAGGTTTTGCAGTAGGTCTAGCGACACAAGTGAAGTGCCGTCAACAGACAGTAAAACCCATTTGCTGTTCGCCGAAGCCCTTGTGATGGTTTTCCCGCTAGGCACATCCCATCTATTGAGAGCAATGCCACTTTCTGGGTCAATAAGCAACACCGACTTTGGGGTAATCTGAAGCAACTGTCCGTTGGACAGGTTGGATGCCAGAAGGGTCTCTATATCTTGCATCAAGCCTTGGAAAGAGTACACCTCTTCTATACCGCCTTCAGTATCGAAACTCAAGATCCTCGTCTCAGTGATGGATGATATGACGAGTGTATCCACTCGATCAGAGCCGTAAGAGCAAAGGGTAAATAATCCTCTGGTTCCCTCTAGTTCGTCGAGAACCCCCCTGTCTTCAAGCCCAACACCACTCCGAATGCTGCGGAGGCTTCCATCGCGGTAAGCACCGCAGCCCGCCACTATCCTGGACTGTCCGGAGGAAAACACGTTGCCAGATTGCACGTCCCCGTCTCTGTTGCCCATATCCATGATAGAAAAGTCAAGTATTGGGGCATTATTGGAGAGCGATTTGACCAAGAACATTGTGTTGGTTTCGATATCAATTTGATAGAGCTGTGAGTCTCCGTGATGAGAGGCAATGAAAAGAGTGTCATTGCCTAGGTAGACCAAGCTGGATGCCCTTGAGGTGATGGCAGGGGATTCTCCAAACTTCAGCGGCAGAAGCGTCATTCCGGTCACCACAATTCCGGTGCCTTCCAGTCTCGTTTCGATGGTCAACATGTCAAGCCGCCCGTAATCATCTGCTAAAAGGTAACGCGTACCGTCGTACTCTGCCCATGCCACGAAAATTCTGGGATCCTGTAGCGGGGATGACACACTTCTGTGCGTCAGACCATCGTAGTATGTAAGAAGAGTCTCGCCAACGACAAGTAGGCCGCCAAGATGGGCCTTGGCACCTTCGGTATTTCGAACATGATAGCGCTTTTCTTCATCCAACGGGACAGGGATGAGCATGGAGGCGTAGGGATCGGGAATCACCACGTCAAGCTCTCTATCTTTATGGGGGTCAAACTTGGAGACGACGCCGCCCTTGTCGTCATGTGTCAACCTGTAAATAGCCAGACGAGCTTCTTCTTGCTCTACCTGGGACTTGTAAAGAAAAGCAATGGTGGGATGACCGGTGCGGCTATGAATAAAAGTGCTCGCCTTCATAAAGAGTTCTGTGAGCCTGACTTGGTCGAGGACCTCCAGCTTATTTGTAGACCCTTTGCGTGTTGGAAGGCGAAAGACGTTGAGCACTCCCTCCCAGAGATGCATGGCCAGAAACCGTCCGGTCGGGTCTACCAAGCACTTGTTCTGGCTTTGCGAGTGGCGCATGTATGGTTCAGATATGTCCTCGATAACACGTTCAATGGTATCCAGCTGCTTGGTCTCGGGGTTCCACGCAATGTTGAAGTAATGCAATCGATCGGTGCCGATGAAGAGTAGGTCGGTATCGGATCCTTTGGGTCGCAATCGCTGTAGCATAGATATCGTACCATGAACAAGCTTCGTGTGCAGGCACGCGATGCCCTCCTCTGTCAGACGCCATATCTCCAACCGGTTCGATTTGCTGTGGAAACTCAATCAGCATCTGCTCAAGGCGTCATCGGGAATTGAAGGGAACCCATACGCTACAACCAGATCGTCGATATCGGGAGAAAGTACATTTGCTCGAAGCGCATGCCTGATGCTGGTGGCTCTATGGATAGGCGCAACGTACGCCATGATGTCTCATCCGTCGACAAAGTAAGGAAGTGTAGAGGTGAAGTATTGGCGAGGTCTGCTCTCGACGAGAGAGCTATGTTATCCGAAGAGCTCCATATGCCCCAGGTTCGGCTGCGTCACTGAGGGAGGTTCCGCTCGGAGTTAGGACTGCGTAGTAGGTACAGCGGCCGTAGTGGGGGGTTCGGCGCTAATCCTTCCCAAAAGAACGCCTCTATCCTTGATCCCAACTTAATTAGGGAGTGTATAAGAACAATTTGCACCGATCATGATCAGGATTTGAGGCTGGCACGGATGAGAATCCTGCCGATTAACGTTAAGCTATTAAAAGAGTTTATCATATCGGATACAGATTGTCATTCACGGATTATGCATACAATCGGCGACTTTCAGCTCATGCCCTATTCTGTTTACTTGGAGATGTCTAATCATAAACGCCGCTTGGGAAAGAGCGACAAAAGAAGGGGAAGCTCTTCCCATATTGAAATGCTGGGCCAACATTTTGCCTGAACAACAAGGAGAAGATATAGCACCACATCCGGCATGATTAGATATGGGTGTCCGGCGGCTTTTCATCCATTCTTTTGCAGCTCTTCAGTTTCCAGCATTCTTTGAGCAGAGCCCTTCCGAGGGATGAATGACTTATGAGCTCGAGCACAACCGCAAATACGAGGGGCGAAAGCCTCATTGACTACGCCGTCTCGCAGCGTTGCTTCCACGATCATCGAGATGCCCCGTATCGATTTCAAGACCAGCTGCGCCAACTTCAAAAGACTGTTCAGCCGGTAGAGCTGGATGGACTTGTCCACCAAAGCGGTCTTATTGCAGTATCTCTTCCTCGTCCAAGAATTCGATTGGATCTGCATCCAGAAGATTATGCATATCCGACTCTAACGGACCCAGCAGTCCCAGCTTCTTCGATCTTCTCATTCCTGGGACAATCAAGACAGCTACGACTTCCATCCGAGTCTCTTGATCTAGGATACAACATGGAAGAAGATCTTCAGAACTATCTTGATGAGATCTACAACAAACAATCCTGCAATATCTTTGGCGAGTGGCTTCCACTAAGCCCTGTAGATGTCGATAAAGACGAGAGCCTCTTGTTTTCATCATCTACTTCTCGGTGGCAACAGCTCGCTTTGCGCGAGCTTGAGCTTGAATCTATTTCCAGCCCCGAACAAACGATAGAGCAATTGCATGATGAAGAGTTGGCCGACTCCAGAAAAGCATCGTATATACGGCAGGCATTCCTATTGCCCAGTGTATGTAAATATATGTTTTACAGGCATCCTGTCGCACTAACACGTCGATAGCAGCCAAGAAGCTATCCTGAACCAGTGTCTCTACCTCTCTCACCAGCCTCTGACTTAGATGCACCCTTTATTCCCGATCAGAACGCGTCATTTATTGACTTGACCAGCGAACCGAGTAGTCCTATCAATTCGGCGGTCGAGAAACTGCAACAGGGCTTACAAGATGGGTGTTTGGACTCCGAACCAGTCGCTCCATCTATCATGCTCAGTTCTCCTGTGATAAGTTCTGTATTCTTTGGGCCGACAAGAAGCAGGCATTCGGATGCCAAACTCGACGTGCCACTTATGACGTCTAGTCCTCAAGGCATTCAGGGGCAAGACCATATTGGCAAAGTACTCGCACTGGAGAGCATGATGAGCGAGGATCCATCTCGGTCCCCATTGAGATCACCGAGGTTTTTCGATGATGCTATGCTTGCCATTCTAGAAGGATATCATGACCGTGCCAATCAAATGCTGGACGAACGATTTAACCCTGCAAACTCGCTACTGAGACTACAGGTTCCAACACTCGACTTTCGCGTATCTGATCCCGAGTGGACAACTCATCTGTCAAGCGCACAACATCATTTTGGGTGGCTACAAAAAAGTCTGTTCGCAGCTTTCCGGCTCCCTCCTCCCAGTCAACCAAGCCACCTTGAGGCTTCGCTGAGGTGGACGCCCGTTCCGCTTAGAACTGGCCGAATTACGGTTAATGAGACACTAGAACAACCTGGGCCGGCGAGTAAAGCATTGCTCAGTCTAGAAATCCCAAGCCTTTGCAGCCGGGATTACATTGTCAAACCGCTTGGCTTAAGAGTCCTTCACATGTTACAAGATGAGGATATCGAGGACGAGGACTCATTGGATGTGCTTTCCCCCAGTTCAGCGACTCGCGAGACCGCGATAGAAGCTCACTCATCGAGACTGTCCAGTGTCACTCTCAAAATGCCATCACTAGACGACCTATTGAAATCCAGCAATACATGCGTGGGCCAAAACCCAAAAAGAAAGGCCGTAGACGACTCGACAAGCTTACTCCTGGATGCTCACAACACAAGTGCCACCAGCACGTTGCTATCTAACTTCATTCAACTTCGAAATCCCAAAAAGCACAAAGCAATAAGTAAACCTGCCCAACCGTTTGTTTCTATCACGCTACAACCTCAGGCTCCTGCAGTTAACCCAGCTTCACTGCAAGGAGTCACAGAACCAGAACAACATGATGTACCAAAAGCGTCCGTTCCCGAATTCCACATCCCGGAAGAAAGCTGTCGCTATATTGTTTCCATGGACCTAAACCGAAATGTTCTTTCAAACGTCGAAAAGGCGTGGCCACAAGTCGAGCTCGTGGATCGAGACTATACACAATACAGCCAAGTTGTTTGGCCTCCTAGCTCTGCGCAGAAAAAACATGTCATTTTGCCCTTGTCATTTGAAGCTGATATCGCACTATGCCCATCAGCCGGCTTGATCCTAACAACGATGTTGAAGATTAGGCAAAAGCCGCTTCCTGGCTCAACCGCCTTGACGCCGATACGCCAGCGAGTCCAGAACGTCAGCCGCAAATACGAGTCACTCTTCATCTTGGTATCAGAATCCAATCCAAAGGGCGAGTATATTGGGCCGCCAAGCACGTCTGATATAACTGCTTATACCGATTTTGTTCGCTTCTCGACAAGTCTTCAAACAGATATAACGACGTACTTGATCCCGGGGGCAGAACAAACGTTGTCAAGCTGGGTCCTGTCTCTGA
The DNA here is from genome assembly GCA_017140175.1 of Fusarium staphyleae. NCBI lineage: Eukaryota > Fungi > Ascomycota > Sordariomycetes > Hypocreales > Nectriaceae > Fusarium > Fusarium staphyleae. The sequence goes on from JADDON010000379.1 coordinate 101,983, forward strand.
TGAGCCGCTATGCTCCCCAAGCAGCCCGTTTCGGGCACTGTCTAAACCATCGAGATAGCACATGGGAGCTTTTCCTTCGTAGGGCGGGCTTAAATATCACTGCAGCTCAGGTGCTTTCTGGGGCTTTACTGTCCGAGTATGGAAATCTAGGGCTGGCCCACTTCCTAGCCATGTCTGCAGAGGAGAGAGTATTGGATTATGGTCAAATTCTGGGAGGGGATAAGGTGTTGAGGAACGTCTCGAGGGTGCTAGATCAGGAGTGGTTGTGATCCATGGCCTAACCTAATGCAAGCGCAACTAGGATTCGCGGTACAAGTTATGTGGTAGCAATTACTTGGTGCTTAAGCCATGCTCGAAGGGTAAACCCTCACGTCATGTCCTACGTTGGAATGTTAGTAAATACTACGAGGATGTGTCAGAGCTGAGCTTGGTCCAAACAGGGGATGCGTGATGAATGGCGTGTCCTTCATGTAGGCTTCTTCACGAGCGTAATGAAATCATATCCAACAGTGAACAACCCCAGTCAGTGCTCGGGGACGCACGCGTTGGTAACTCATGCCGCAGCATACACAAGAGTGCCTACGAGGCGGCTTCTATTGCCCAGTCCCCCCTGTCCATCTACGTTTCTACGTCTATGCAAGTATCCACATTCCAGAGGAACGGGTCTGTTACCCAGCTCGGACAGGGAGCATCAGATGCAGACTGTTCAGCAAACCTCCCACATCGGACGTGGAAGCGCTCGCGAAGACAAAAGGCCCTGCGTCGTCTTCAGGCCGACGTAGACGACGCGGCGGGATGGATTCGCAAGGTTGACGGAGCGGGATGCTAGGCCATAGTAATCCGAGATGGAGTGTGTGAGCCAGCGTCTAGTGACTGTTAGTAATGCATACTCAATCTATCACGCAGCAAGGGGTAATCACTTGAAGGCGGCACTCTCGTCGGTGCCAAACGAGTCAAACACCATGCCTGAATCCACCGTCTCCTGCGACACCTCGCGATGCGCATGTCGCCACCTTGCCTTCTTCTCCCTCAGCTCCCTCATTGCGCCGTTCCTACCAACAAATACAATCTCCTCGTCCTCCGAAGACATTTGCTCAGCTGCACTGTCGGCATCCTCATCTGCGGCAACGGCCTCGGCCTCGGTCATGACCTGCTGGCTACACAGGAACTGCCGGACGGGCTCCTCGAGGGCACGCACCCATGTGCGCACGACGGGGCTGCGCTTGCTGGCCTCGCGGAGGTCGCGGGGTACCTCGCCGGCGCCGAGGCCTGTGGCGCTGCCGGACTTGAGTTGCTGCTTCTTGCGCGCCGTCTGTAGACGGACTGTCTTGTCTTCAATACGCTGACGGACACCGCGATCCCAGAACTGAGCGACCTGGTAGGGGACACGATGGACGGGATGGGTGGCGTGGACTTCGTAGTCGGAAGGCAGGGGAGGTTGAACGTTGGGGACGTGCATGAGACGGTCTAACAGGATGAGGTTCATGATCAGCATGATTCGGATTCGAAGAACACCGATGCTTCAGGGTCACATCATACCGTTCTCCCAGCGTCGACGCTGGCGACTCCCCTCGTTGCCCTTCAATATAGCCTCCCGTCTCCGCTGGCTATCTCTCCTAGAAGGTGGCCGCCTAGGAGTCGAAGTTGGCATAGCGCCCGCATCAAAGTCGACATTGCGCTGCGCAGGCTCATCCTTGACCTTCGGGGCAAGGTCAATTGGGATGGCGAGCGGGGTGCCAGTTCCGCGAGCGACGGGGGAGACGCTGAGCGACTGAAGGGCCGAGATAGTCCAAGCATCAATGTCAATCGCCGAATTCTTGACAGGGGTCGGAGGAGACTGGATCTGCACGGCTGCGACTGCAGCAGTGGTTGTGTCCGCTGGCTGCGGATCGGGCGGTGGCGGGACTGCACTATAGATGGCCATGATGATAAGACTCGGGAATGGACTGCGGGGAATGGAGTCGTAGATAGGATGGAGACGATAAGACTGTTGATGAGGTTGAGGATAAAATTATACTCTCGATCGATGCCCCGGATGACAATGCCAATCTGACAGAAGGAAAAGGCATCTATTAGGGCTGTAGCTGATGAGGATGAAAGGAGTAAACCCTCATGAGCGAGGAGGAGGTTCCTACCATGACACACAGTGATTCATCTATAGGGATCGTCCAATCAGAGCGTGAGCGCATCCCACACCCCAACAGGGATCTTGGCCATGCGAGTCACTCGCGGGGGAGTTTGGTGTTGCTATTAACGTTAGGTACTCTTCCACTAACTTAGAGGCCATGAATACGACGGCGTGAGTTGATGCATTGGATGACCGAGTTCGTCTGGGAATGTCAGAAGATGCATCTCCATGACCCATGATAACCCACAGCTGATGATTCGAACCCAATATTGAGTGTGTAGCTGCCTATTATAGTATTGGTAATGCATTTTGGGGATCCCTTCCAGACTGCAGTTGGTAACGTTGGAGCATTGGAATGCTGGGTACGCATCCCCACTCAACGTCAGCAACTGAATGAGTCGTCAAGCAGACATCAAGGTTAAGGCATGTAATGCGAGAGTATATAATTCTAAAAAGACATATGCGGTCCTCAGCTAAAACAAAATATGAAATCAACATGAAATGATTAAGTTATGCTATATCAATGCTCGCTCTAAACTTTGCGTCTGTCCTACGCATCAGTGCTCGGTAGAATCGTAACTCCTGTGAGGGTTACCTATACCTCCAGGTTTCAGCAGTGGCTGGCTCTCCCGCGCAATGGCACGCTCTTCACGGTCTTGAATATCGTGAAGATCCTCTTCTGTCTCTGCATATCGCTCCGGATGGCCTGTGAAAGGGCCCGGCAGGCCACGCTCCCAGCCCTCCGAGTAGGTTCGACTAGCTGCGGGTCGTTGAGGGGTACTTGAATACTGAACGGGTGACTGCGGCGCGCTGTCGATGTGGGCAGCAGCGTATGCCTCGCGTCGCCGTGCGGTGTATTCGTAGTAGACAGCCATGGTGAGAACTGAGCCCTGCATCGATGCAGTGATCAAGTAGATGAACCAAGTGCTCCAGCCTTCCCACCCAAGCCGAGCGAACAGACTCGCGGCAAATAAGAAGCCACCGGGAGTCTGAATGCACATCATGGGTATACTTAAACTGCCAACGTGCTTCAGGTGATAGGTCATCCATATCTGCGGCACGTACTGTATAGCAGCAAGAACAGTGGCCATGACGCCGAGGAAGTTGGCCCAGAAAACGAGGTGGTCAGGAAGGGCAATGAAAAAGACCCCTGTTAATATGATAACGATGAGACCATGGAGAACGCAGAGAAGCCCGACCATGACGGCAGTCTGCCACCGAGGAGCATCTCCGCGGAGGTCCTCAGGCGGAACATTGGCCTGTCTGTATCGGAAGAAGATGAGAAAAAGAACAAGGCTATTTCACGTCAGCAAAACACCGGGAGATATGGAATGACAATACAGACATGAGGCTAAAGCAGACCCATTGGGCGCCGAGTTGAGCAACACCAAGGAGACCAGCCGCACATTCAAATGTGCCGACTTCCTTACAGCAGCCGATGGCGGCACGAGACGGCGGGACCGTCAAGATGTTGGCAAAGCCGGCTGTAGCGGACGTGGTTCCCAGTAGGACAAAGTATGGAGATATACCCTCTGAAGTGCCGCGGGAGATGATACGGTAGTGTTGGGGGAGATATGAGACAAGGATACCGAGCAAGAGGACGCTACAACGATCACAGTCAGCATCAAACACAGTCTGCAACAACATAAGCACAGGCCATACATGGAGACGATAAGCTCAAGGTACGAGGGCGCCTTGAGGCGAGCACATTGATCCTGATCAGGCGCAAAGATATCCATGGCGGGATGGTTCATCTTCAGCGCGCGCAGACGGCCCGTTGATGAACAAAAAAAAAGATCGTCGGCGAAAATCACGAGATCAGACGAGGGAAGATCAGGGGTCTCTCTCTCACTCTCTCTCTCACTCTCTCTATCTCTCTCTGGCGAAAGGCACGGGGTGGCTAGAGAGAAGAAGAGAGGGAGAAAGACGGCAGAAACGGCGCGTGGGCGGCAGGCGGTTGCTGGGACGGGAAGTGACGTATGATGTTGTTTTAGTTAGTCGTGACCTTTTTCGGGGCGAGGCTGTCGCGAGAGGGGCACCACTTCAGTCTCGAGCAGTTAGAGGGGATAGTCAATGGGTGCCCTTTTACGAGCAGGTCACGCCGGCTAGTGGGGGATGTCTTTTATGAGATGAGATGCCCTTATCTTGGCGTGCTCGTGTAGGTAATGAAAAAAGAAATGAAAGATGTTTTGGAAGTCTCGGAGAATTAAAACAAACTCGAGGGATGGCCCTGGAGCGACGACAACCGCGAACCACCAAAAAACCCTTGGATGAAACCTTGCTTTTGAGGGTTGAAGCGGGTGGCTCAAAGGGGCAACTCTAAGGAAGAGTGCCGGTGCGTAAATCAAGGGTATCTCGACGAGTTTATAAGCGAGCAATCATCAACATCCTGATCTGGAACTATACGAGTAGATCATAAGGCCATATTTGGATGCATGCCTTGTGTCGTATACGGCATGTACAAGATAGCTCACAATGTCTCGAGGTGTCGTCTCTTGACTGGACTCTGCAGAATCACTTGTCGGAGGCCGCCTTGAAGCTGAAGCCATCACAGGCACCCATGCCAATGCAATGACGTCGCCGTGATGGCGAGTGGATCACCCGGCGATAGCCTCGTATCGTCTAACTACTCGAGCTTAAGCTGGAGGTGAACACCACCACACTCATGTAAAATTGAGAGAAACTGTAACTGAACCATGTAAATACCCCAACAGAATCAGGTTATCATTGCCCAAATTCTCATCTAACTTCAATACATTTGAGACGGAGTTTACCGTTCAAGGTGGTACTCTGCAGCTTACACACAGACAGGTACCTAATTATCCACTTCAAATCTTCTTTTTCCTGCTCATCACCATCTCGCAACCTTCACCTCAACTTACACCATGGATCATCCCGAATCTGCAGCAGAGCCACCACCTCCTTACATATCCCACTCCGGTCCGAAACAAGAACAACAGCAGATCTCACCCTCCATCAATCTCATTGCCGAAAACGCCCTCTACCGACAGCCTCAGAACGACCCAACCCACGAACCCTCCCTCGGTGCGACAGCTCCATCACCAAGCAACAACCAGCTCTTTTACACCTCCGCTCAATGGACAGCCGACGGAACCTCGCTCGTCGTCTCTTCGTCATCAAACTCCATCTCCACCTTTGTCTTCCCTAACGACCTCCTCGACCCGTCATGCCCTCAACCACGCCGCCTCGAGCCCCAATCCACAATTTCTCTTCCTGAACCGTCCCAGACCGTCGCCGCCGCGCCTTTCTTCTCCCTCGCCGAGCCTGCATCCCAGACCGTCCTTGTTGGCTGTCGGGATCACCCAGTTCAGCTGTACCACCTGTTCCCTCCCGATGAGGCGTCGCGCACCGCCCCTCTCGCTTCTTACAAGCTCATTCGTCGTGAGACAGAAGAGTACATCACGCCCTCGTCCATGCTATGGGAAGCGCCTGGGTCGCATTTCCTGTGCGGCTCTGCGAATCGCTTGGATTACTTCGACATGACACGCCCTGGCTCAGACGGCCCGCTTCTCACTTTACCCACCATTCCCTCCAAGCGACATATTTCGAAAGGCGGTGGTGTCGGCATGAAAGGGACCGTTGCAGCCCTCGCCGCATCCCCGGTTGATGTGAATGGTGGTAGTATCGTGGCAGCAGGGACCTGGACGCGCTGGATTGGCTTGTATGATTTACACCGCTCCGACAAGACTGTCGCCAACTGGGCTCTTCCGCGCGAACGGGATTCGTTTGGCGCAGTCGGAGGACAGGGTATCATTCAATTGCGCTGGAGTCCATGTGGCCGGTACCTCATCGTAAATGAACGGCATGCCTCTGGTCTCCTTGTCTACGACATTCGCGGCACAGGCGAGCTTCTCAGCGTGCTGCGAGGCCGTAACGCACCCACTCAGCAGAAGCTGACGTGCGACGTCTTTGCGAGCGATCCCTACGGTGACTCGCCATCGTTTGAAGTCTGGACAGGGACTCATGAGGGCGGTGTAGCGGTTTGGGAGAGCGTTGGCTACCAAGCCGGAGTTGTAGACCCCTCGTGGGATTGGAAAGCGCACGATGCTCCGGTGGGAAGTACCGCGCTGCACTCGAGCGGCTCTGTAGTAGCGACGTGCTCGGGAGGATGGGGCTTTGGCGAGTTGCCAAAGGCGCAGACTGTGTTTGAGGAGTCAAGCGTCAATATCTGGTCTATTGGCGGTTGATGACTACCAACTTTCTCGAGTAACGCCATGAGCACTACCATTGCTCTCACGACGGACTATGTTCAGGCTCTCAACGACAAAGCGTAGATATCCCTTTTAAGCCTGATTTTTATCCATGTAGGTACTATGCAACATGATTGTTCAAGCAATCGAGTGACGTCCTGGGCACTACAGGTGCTCAAATACAATCACACGCAATCGGAGGAGCAATTCAGACGATCATCTATGTGTTATTAACTATCTACCACGAATCCTCCAGCTCATGACCGCGTGGCCAATTGCGCCTGTCTCATGATGAACCAAGTTCAAGTCTCTATCCTCACCAGCTCCTCCAAAAGCAAACAACTCCCCCCAGGATATCAACTCCAATGCCCAAAACGCCCAAGAACAAATCTTCAATCACGGCTCCATCGCCAGATGTCGCACCCCCCTTTTCGTTACATCATGCACTCTGTCCTCATAGCCACGCCGGCCCCCGATTCTGCTGCCACAGCGGCCCACCGCCGCCGCCGCGCGGGCCCGGATACGCCGTCATGGGACTGGTCATTGTGCCCGGCGTGCTGATGGCCGTACCCGGCCTAGGCTCCTCCTCGCTGATGCGCCCCAGCGCCTGGTTGTAGCTGTGGGACTCCTCGAGCTCCCGTGTCAGAGGCACCTCGTCGTGCTCCATCTGCGCGCCTCCGCCAACAGCTGCTCCAGTACCCGGGCCGTAGCCGTACGCCGCGGGAGGATCCCAAGGCTCCGGTCCTGGATATCCGTCTTCGCGCACGGGCGCGAGGCTCCGCTGGGTGAGGGGGGCCGGTGGGGG